>JAJKFI010000089.1:5619777-5763899 GCA_029204185.1 Lerista edwardsae
CACACACACACACACACACACACACACACACACACACACACACACACCCCAAAGGAGTGTAATATCTGTATTCTATCAAATGTTATGGCCAGAAAACAAAAAAACAAAAATAAAGCTTTTTAGGGAAAAATAATGGTTTATTAAAATTGCGATTTTATTCCATCATGCTATATACCATTTGATGTGGAATTTCACCAGGAATTCAATAAAAAAACCCAGAGTGTAACATCTTCATTCTATCAAACATTATGGCCAAAAAACTAAAAAACAACCACCCCACTTTTTATGTAAGAATAACAGTTTGTAAAAATAACAGCAGTATGAAACTGCTGGGAGAAGCATTTCAAGAGTTTGGACTTGGCTGTCGTCAACATCCAGCTCTACCATTTTTTTTGTCTTAAAATGCTGGAGAAGCAGTTGAAACCCTGGAGAGCTATCAGGAGGTGGTGAGGATCTCAATGCAGGCTGAGATTAAATCCAGGTTGCCAGTATGGGGATATATGGGCCTGTTCTGAACAGAGTTGCACTCCCCTCTGCAGGAGCAGGTCTGCAGCCTTGGATAGCACCTTGGACTCGGTGCTACTATGACAGTAGTGCCCAGCTTAGGTATCTGCAGCACCTACCACGGTGATCTATGCCTGGGGGACACAGAAATCTGACCTCTGTGTGGAGCTGCTCATGACCACTGCCTGGAAGGTTCAGTTAGTGCAGAATGCGGCAGCCTGTGTAGTCTTGGGGGCTCGGCAATTTGACTCAGCCCTTCCACCGCTCCTGCAGCTACGCTGGCTGCTGAACTGTTTCCAGGCCCAATCCAAAGTGCTGGCTTTGACCTTTAAAGCCCCCATTATGCTCAGGTACAAGATACTTGAGGAACCACCTTATCCCATAGGAGCTGACCTGTTCACTGAAGTCAGCATAGGGGAACCTACTGCACATGCCATCTCTATAGACTGACGGCAATAAGGAGCAGAGTCTTCTCTGTGGCAGCACCATTATTAATCCCAGTGGGATGAAACTGCCTCCTCCTTGTTAGCCTCCTGGCAAGAGCTGAAGCCTTTCCTTTTCCATCTGACTTTCCCTTCTTAGCTAGTTGCTTTGGGTTGTGTTCCATACTTGGTTTTTATTGCACTATTCTTTTAAAAAAATGATTGTTTAACTTTAATTTCATTCCTATTTTGCATTTTACTGTTTTTTGGCTCCTTACTGTATGCCGCCTTCAGCATCCCGTTTATTCGGAAGGAAAGTAGGGATACAAATCGGATAAACAAGGAAACACAATTGAAATCTTGCATTGAGATTGCGAGGTAAGGCTTTGCCATGGGAGCAGCCAGCAGAGGCCAGGGCTTGGCCTGTCATTCCCAGGAGACCTTTGACACACGAGGCAAGGCCACATGATACCTGCAATTAGCCTGTCATCGAACGCTTGCATTGTTTCGCAGTTCTTTTTCCTGCAAACCAGAACTTTTCCATCAAGGAAAAGCACTGGGTATTTTAGAAAGTGAGCCCCCAGGAGGCAAGCAGGTCAGCCTTTTTCTATTTTCTCAGGGTGACCCTCTTACCACCGAGCAAGCAAGATCAATTTAGAAGCAAATGGAATGAGATGGAGCCAGCAATCTCCTCTGGACCGAGAGTGTAGAATTCAGCTGTACTGATCGTTGCACAGCTAGGAGGGTGAACCAGCCCTGCAGGGTTTGATTCATTCACCTTGCATCTGCGGTTGTCATCACTTTGCCCAGCCCCATTCACACAGAGGCAAAAATGAGCATTCAGTGCCTTTAGCCTTTTCCCCTGCACACCACTGACTATCCCTCTTTAAGGCTGATGATCGTGATTTCTTGCAGATCAGCCAATCAATTTCCCCACAGGATAGCTGTTGCCACAGATAAAGCCTAGGACATGGATTTTCTTTATCTACGGCAATAACCTGTGCGAAATAAATCAATTAAAGGCTCGTGAAACTGGGAAGGATTCACCGCGCAAAGAGGCTGCTTGCTGTGCGTCTGCATGACTCTCTGCTCTGCCTTGCTTGCTTCCATCCAATCAGGCTGTGGTGGCGGCAGGCAATTCTTCACACACCTCTGCATCCATGGTGATGGCACATTTACAGCACAAGCCTATGCACGTTTACTCAGAAGGCAATCCTGTTGCGTTCAAGGCAGATTACTCCCAGGAAAGGGCACATAGGTTGCAGTCCTTGTCACTGCAGCACAGAAACACAGGAGAACAACATCCGAATCCTGCGTAGGATGTGGGGCCGCTTGACAGTGCATCCGTAGCAGGGGATGGGCTGATCCAGGTACAACCCCAGAGTGGCATGTGAGAGGGGGGGCCACATGAAGCCAGCCAAGATGGCGGCCACAGCCTTTTAATGTTTCAGAAAATGCCACTTGGCCTCTCTCGGAGCGGCCGCTTCTTTGCTTCTTCACATACCACCTTTGCCCCTGTCCCCCGTCCCCCAAGCTCAGCCAAGTGGCTCAGCCGTGTTGTAGAGTGCTCAGTCAGAAGGGGTTGCCGCAGGTGTGTGAAGAAGTGGCTGCCACCCCCTTCTTCCTCCTTTGGAGCCTCTGAGCTAGTCGCAGCTTCCTGGCCAGCTCTTCTGCTCCCACTGTGCTGCGGTTTGCAGTGGCTGGGCAGAAATCAAGGTGGTGAGGAAGCTGCTGGAGAACGCTGTGAAGCCACTGTGAGCAGGAAGCGACATCACAGCACTGCGTGACGTCACGGCATCACTGCCTGAAGGCGTGATGCCTCTAGCTATGCCAGTGGTGCTCACACAACGCCTTCTCCATCATCCAATTAAATATAAAGGTCAGTCGAAAGCCTTTTCAACAGCATAAACGAATTTACCACGAAGTTGAGAGCAGAGACAGCCCTCTAATTGGGCGGCATTTAGGGGAAACTGCTGCCGGCCGCCCGGGCTTGAAAGACGACGTCAGCGGAGCGCCAGAGCGAGATGCGCTCCTGGTTCCTTCTTGACCCGGGTCTCGCCCTCTCCGATCCTACTTCTCGGACCCTTCTTTCCTGTGCCGCCGCTCTGACCGCAGCATCGCTAGGCACGCGGACGATAAACTTCGGCGGCCGCGCCTGCGCCAGATCGGGCGACATGGAGCAGGTGGTAGGAGAAAGAGTCAGGTTGAACGCGAGCTCCATGGCAGAGAGAGGAGCGGAGAGCGTGCACGATCAAAAGTCCTATGCTGCTCACCATCAGGTTGCTTGCTTGCTTGCTGCTCCCGCTTGAAAGCGTCAATGCTTTTTTTCTTCCTGTTTTCAAATAGAGCGCGCTCTATTGTGGCGCTCGCTCGGAGGCTTCAGTTGGCTGGGAAGGAGAGGCGGGGGCGGAGCGATCTGCCATCAGGCCAAGCTCACTGGCAGAGCGAGGAAGCGCTGGTGGGGGCGAGGGCGAATGACTAGCCCACTCCCTTCCTCCCTGCAATTCTTGTCCGGCAGGAGGAGCAACCCTGCTTGGGTTGAATGTTCTCCTTTGGAAAGAACCACTACTGGTAATTGTATGAAACGATGAGTAGAGCAAAAATGTGTCTCCGAGCTGGAAACGGCATCCTGTGTGTCAGGAGCGTCATACGCGTCATATTTGTTTGTACACAGAAAGGCCCGTGAACATTTTCTCCACGCAAGGGCATAACTTTGGAAACGCCCCTGGCTCTTTGGTCAACTGAAAACAAGGGCTTTCAGTGATTTGCTTTCTAACTTGCAGTGGAGTGATGGGTGAAAGGCCAGTCTTCCCGAATTCATGGTTTTGACTCAAAGGGCAGTGTTCTGTAGTGGTTAGAATCTTGGACTAGGCGGGATCAAATTCTCATCAGCTACGAAACTCTCTGGGTAAATTTGAGTCAAGCACTATTGCTTGGGTCTAACCTGGTGGCTCCCAAACTGTGGGTCCACAACCTAGTTTCTGGTGGTTCACAAAACTGCCAGGGTAGATTAACCCTTGGTGCACACATAGCCTAAATAACCTAATCCTTTGGTGGGAGCACTCCTGCCCAATCACAATTATAGTCACAGAGGCTTGAACTTTAAAGTGGAACTTTTAAAATGTGAGAAGTATGGAGCTCTTGGATTTTTACCAGGAATCCAGGGGCTCCATACAGAGTCATACCTATATTCCATTTGTGCTTACATGTGTGCATGCCTATCATGGCATTGACTGGAAACAACGGACCAGCAATTTCTGTGATACAGTCCATAGATATGGGCATTGTCTGCAATGCAACAGTGGAATTTCGGGGAAATTTATGGAAAAAAATCTGTAGGGTTCCATGAAGATCTGTGATTTGGATCCATGATTTTGTGCCAGAGCAGCACCATGATTTGCCATTTTTATGGTGTCAGTTGTGTGCCTAGATGTGATCTCTGATGTGATGGTGATTTACAAAAATAAATAAATAAAAAAAATCCAAGGCTAGGGAAAATCTGTGTTTGCAAATCCTGTTTTTGCACCATGGTGGCTCTTTTTGTATTGTGCAGTCCCTAGTCAAGCTGTGAGCCCTTGTTTGATGGTAACTGGGCAGGGCAGGGCAGGGCAGGTTTCATGCAACTAGCAGGAGGATCCAAAATTTAGATCCACATGCAGTAGGGCCAGCTTTAAGCCTAAGTCATCATATTGGGCCCTGAGCTTTAGGTTGCCCCTGCATCGGGGCAGTGAGTGAATTGCTTGCTACTGCAGTCAGCATCTCCATGAGCTGTAAGCCAGTAGGGCGCACGGAGTGGCTGCTAATTGGCCCATCCACCTGGCCCAGCCTCCAATTGGCCCAAAATGGGCTCCCAGAAGCACTTGGCCGTGACCTCATCATGTCACTGCTAACTATTTCTGGGTGCCGCACTTTGTGTGTGGCACCACAGGTGCTCCTCTTGCCACGACTGTATGGTGTGGGGACCCCCACAGGATTGCCCTGCATTGGGCCTTGCCACTCCTGGGGTTGGCAGTGCCAGAGTAAGGGTGTGTATGTATGCCTGTCAAGTGGGGAGGGGAGGGGAGAATAGCGTGTTTATGAAAGAGCAATATTGATGGATAGACAGACAGTACACATAGTAGAAAGATAGGAACAAACTGCCTGTTTCAAAGTAACTATAGGGACAAACGACTATTCTGAACTTGCATTTATGGATTTTGTTCATACTCTGTTCCATATCAGTAAAAAAAATCTTGGAAAATACTAGCATAATTCTAGCTGTTGTCTGAAAGATTCTGAACTTTTACTTTTGTATGACTCATATGCCTCAGAAAATGGGAGTTACTACTCATATGCCTCAGAAAATGGGAGTTTTTCAGGATTTATTTATTTATTTGCAGAAAGTGGGCATTTTTCCAAAGTCTTCCACATTTTAGGATTTTCCTTGATTGCACGAGTGTATTTTCAAACATTCTTCAGGTTATTGAATGAATCTGAGGCAAGGAAGAAGGTAAAAGTAATAAAAGTGCTTTTCCAATATCAAACCTGAAGAGCATCACATGTTTAATACAAGTTCCAAATGAGCCTGTTTTTGCCTTGGAGGTCTGCATTTCTTGTTAAAATTCTTTTAATATGACTTGCTAGATTTTTTTCTCCAGTTTCAGGACTTGGCTCTCTTTCCTTCGGAGTTCTAGAGGTTAAAACAGGCCTGGCTACGGTGATTGGATTGTTTTAACATGCTTTATGTAGGGCAGAGCTTAAAAAATGTTCGGAGTCAAAAAATGGAACATCCTGGATTATGAATTGTATGTGTTTTCAAACCTTTAAGTATCTGATATGGGGCAATACAAACCTTTTTACCCTGGCTTACGAATGGTATGCATTTTTAAGCAGTGTAATGGTGGGGGCACGATATTATCCTTGATCCCAGGCCGTGGCACACCAAGCATATTTGGTATCTATGGAAGAGCACTCCCCACACCCCTTCCTTGGCTGCTCAAAGCCACAAGTAGACATGGCCACTGCATCAAGATCCCCACTCCCACCCTGTGGAGGCCAGGGCTACCAGCCATTCTAAGTGAAGATCTGGCTTCCATCTCAAGATAGCCCTTGTGAAGCAGGTCTACCCAATATTTAAAGCAACAGGCATGCTATGTGGGCATCCCCTTGTTGCTGGAACCTGGGGTGAAACCACCACCCCCTTTGGTACGCCACTGGTTCCAGGAAATGCACTGTTTGGGCCTGCCCTTTGTATTTTCAAATATGGTTTCCGTGATGGTGGTGGAGTTATATAATGGGAGAAAGGACGCAACGATCAATAATGCAATACTGCAGTGGTCTTCAACCTTTTTGTGCCATGACTCAAATAAATAAATAAATAAATAAATAAATAAATGAATAAAAGTACCAGACTGGGGACCTTCTGTGGATCCTGCCCCCGTCCCAAGACGCTGCCTTCTCATCCTCACCTTGTTGTTGCCCACTCCCCACTTCTCTTATGCCTTCTCGGCATTGGACTGCAATACTGTATATAGTTTCATTTCTCTACCCATATTTGGTACAAAATTTCCTTTTCTGCCCACAAAAGTTGGGAACGGTATTTTTCCAATCCATTCAAACTCTATAGGCTCACATGCCAGATGAAAAATAAGAATGCTATTTGTACCCACAATCTACCTGTTAAGCTGATCTCCTACATTTAGGGGCATGGCTGAAATTTTTAAGCACTGCTGTGTGCATTTGCCTATTTCACTCAGGAGACTGCTTTGTTATTTCCTCTTCTGGTTATTCATTTGCAATGCAGATGCTATATTGTTTGACAATAGAACAGACTACCAAAAACGTCTTCTACAATGAGATACCAGGACATTTAAATGAGTCTGAAAATGTCAGATTGAGATAATTCCAGTCAATTAACTATCACAATCTATTCTTCAATGCTTGTTCCCAATAATATGCAAAGCAGATTCTTTTTTAAAACTACAAATACTGTCTCTAAAACAGATTGTGTATCTGTCCCATGGGCGCACGCGCGCGCGCACACACACGCACACACACACACACACACTTCTTGCATTGCATCATTATGCACCAAGGGATGTTTTTATTATATATTTTATTGGGGTTGCCTGCCTTCTCATGATTTTAGAAGTGTTTATGAGATGGGCACAATCTGTCCAACATTAAGCACTTAAGTCTTATTGATTTCAAGCAAAGGGTTAAGCACATGCTTAGCTGTACCATGCATGTTCTAACTCCCACCTCACCTCCTTCCCTGAATGCCCACCTATTTCTGAGTAAGCATGCATAGGATAGTGCAGTAAGGCTGCATTACCAATCATAGTTACAAGGTACCAAGCCCCATTGAACAGCATGAGACATACTTCTGAGTAATCTGAGGCTTACATTGTCTATGTTACAGTTTTCCCTTAAAACTGGATCACTTGTAGACTGGAAGCCACTCTATTTCAAACAGGACCCATTAAGCCTCTCTACACAGTAAAATCTATTGCTTCCTTTGCTCCATTTTTTAAGACCAAAGGGTACCAACCTTGGGCTGATGCTACTTCATGGTGTGTGTTTTTAGTTTACGAACAGACAGCTCCATCCTTTTTTAAAAAGTGTTTTAACACCAGCACCAGAGATGGGGGAAGAAGGAGGTAGGGGCATCATGAGCCCCAGGAGTGCCAGGCTTGGAGATGGTACCGCTTCAGTGATTTCTCACGTTCATTGAAAGTTGGGCAGGGCAGCAGCTGCTCGTGCATTTTGCAGTGGATTTAGCTACCAAGAAAGGAAATCCTCCTTGTCATCTTTGCCTGTGAGCCCCTTTCCCTTCTCCTTAATCTTGTTGCCCCCCTTGCCTCTTACTACTTGCCTTCTCAATGTCCCAGGTGCTGGGGAAGAGGTGGGGAAGACATCAAAGTTTCCGGCGCCTCCAAGACCTGGCCATAGCAGAGACAGACCACTGACTCACCACTGAGTCTTAGCTGTGGGAGTTGGTCACGGCAGCACTTCAATGTCTTCTGAATAGCTCACATCTGTCCCCGGGGGAGTACTGCCAATTGCCAGAGACCCCTGGAGACCTTAGTGCTCAGGGGAGAGTCCAGGAGCCCAGATACAACCATGCTGCAGGCCAGACGCTGTTCATGAACCGATAATTGCTGCCATTTCTCCATTCTACTTTTATCACACACAAAGCTGAAGTACCCAGTAGAATATTCAAACATATGTCTGGTTGATCTGCCCAGTGATCTCCCACGACCCCCTGGAGATTTCCAACACTTTTGTATTCATGAAGGTTGTAAAATTCCCAATTAGTAATCTTTCATGCCAGTTCTTGTCACCAGCCCCAAAGCTCAGTTTCTCTTGTCGTTTTTTATTAAAGCATTTTACCCTACATCTAAACTTGCACTTTATAGAAAACAAACATTGGTTTAAAAATCCAATGCAATATCAAACAGAACAGTGGTGAAGGGGAGAAATCTAAGAATCAGTTTTGTGGGGGGGGGGTTTGGGGGGGGGAGAACCAGTATCTTAACATAGCAAATCAGCACAAGAGCCCTTGTGCTCAGAAGGTGTTACCAGTGGACCTGCAAAGACGCCAACAGTTAATCTTCCCTCGGGGCTCCATACCATCTTCTGGAGTCTGGCTACTCAGGTCTTGTTCCACAAGTTGCCTCTCACAACTTCCTGTCCTGAGGGAACACAAAGCAAGGTCTTACCAGGTGATGTCATTTGGTGTGAGGTTCATGTGACAAGGGGCATTGTCTTGATTGGACACCATGCAGAGCTTCAAAAAGGACAAAAAAACAAACAAAATGGCAGTATTCTTGTAAGGCCTATTGCTCACAGAGGTTAAAAAAAACCTTTATCTGCGGCTCTGCCACTTCAGACGGGAAGTGGCAGCTCACATGTTTGGGTGCTCCTTCGCACATGCACACGCATGCACACATACTGGATGAAAATAAGCATGTCAGACAGGAAGTTAGGTTAGAATCAGTGATGTCATTCAGGGGGAACGGACCAGAACGGGCGTTCCGGATCCTAACGGGCTCCGTGGCTGGTTCCGGGTTCCCGACAAGTGCCAATAAAAGTGAGTTCCTGTTCCTAAATCATTTGAATGACATCACTGGTTAGAATCCTTCCTAACGTCTCTATTTTCTATGTGGAGGGAATGTTCTTGCATGGAAGAACCTTCAGTCACGCGATCCCCATCTGCAGTCTGAATCGGGGCAACTCAGGCACAGGCTTGCTTCCTCAATGAGACGTAGGCCGTGACCCAGCATTACACACTCACCTCTTCCCTGTCTTTGCAATCCACAGCAACCACAGTGTTGTCAATCACTGCAGTGCAGGCTCCAGAATTTAAGAGCCGTTCAGTAAAACATCTTCAGTTGATTCTCTCTAATTCAGGGCGCAATCCTAACCTGGTGTTAGGCCAGCACAGTTAGGCCAGTAAAGTTTGGCTGGCACAAGGGCCATCGTAAAGCGTGTTTGGACCACTCTCAAAGTCAGGGAGCATGGCACACGTCTATGAGATGGCCTCTCTGACACTGACCGTGGTCCAAACATACTTTACGGTGGTCCTTGTGCTGACCAAACTTTGCTGGCCTAATTCCAGGTTAGGATTGTGCCCTCAGTGTTTCCCAAACTGTATGTTGAGACCCACTTGGTGGGTCATTGGGTTGCGGAAAGCTGGGATCAGCTATCTTGTATGCTGCAGACTTTAATCTTGCCATATTCTTTTTATGAGTGCTAGCTGTTTGAATTTTCAAGTGAGGGTGTGTTTTTTTTAATTGTATTTTTAGTTCAGTGCTTTTACATAATATTTTGTCCAAATCTTGCTTTCTGTCAGGGATGTTTCATGGTTGTGCAGTTGCTACAGTCCAAGGATTCTAGTTTGTATTCCAGGAGTGTTGATTTATGTCACAATGATGGCACTTCCTGCTTGATGATGTCACTTCAAGCTACAACCTCACTTCCAGTGGAGCCTGACACAAGTGCCATTCTAAAAAGTGGGTCTCAGTCCAAAATGTTTGAGAACCTCTGCTGTGATTTATGCAAGACTGGGGGCTGCATAAACTAGAAATAATCTCATACTGCTACATATGTCCAGGGTGCCCCATTCAAGACAAGAGCGGGAGTTTGGCACAATGGGCTCTTTTGCTTGACTTTGGGGCCCTGGCCACTGCCAGACTGAATTCCCACTCTCTCGAATTGGGCAGGCATCTCTGAGACTTGTTTCTCAACACTTGTTTGGAGATATTCTTTTCTAAGCTCTCTTTATAACTGTGCCTTGATTTCCTCCGTCACCAAATCAATATGAGCAATTAAGGCTCATAAACATTTAAATGCACTAATTTACTGGCAGCAGAAGGGGGAGGGAGAAAAAAAAACCCTCTTATCCCAAGATTCCTTGATGAAGAATTACAATAAATATGAGGTTGTTACCTTTTGCTTTCATTTTCTCCTGTTTCCTAGTCTCCAGGTGTTTCTTGCACCCCGCGGTCCATTTCATCTACAAAGAAAGTACAGTGAGCCTATAGAGCAGTCTTAATGTTCAAGCTGTTTAAATCGGTCTCGGAAGTGAATATTACACCTCTTAGGCCAAGCACTATAGCCTGGGTAATGTTCGCCATTATCTCTTTCATTTATTTTTCATTAGAAACATCCTGGTCTCAAGCCTCCTTAATGGATATACTATGAGAAATGAGTTACTGGAAAGGAGGAGATCAGCGCCAGGAATATCGTGTCGTTAGTTCTGCATTTGCTCGTCTCGTTCCTTTACTTCAAGTGGTACCGTGGTGAATTTTGTCATCCCCACAACCACGTCGACAACACACAACCCCACTGTGCAACCACCACCAGCTTTAAGGCTACGCTGGAACACCCCAGCCAATGGGCCTGCACTGTATCCAGTGCAGGTTTGGAGCCGGCTGGAGCCTCCACAGGACAAGGGCACATTTGTCCCTTACCCTGGGGTAGGCGCAGTGGTGTCATCCAAATGATTTAGGAACAGGTACTCACTTTTGATTGGCACTTGTCGGAGTCCACCCACTGGAAGTGACGTCATAAGCCGGAAGTGATGTCGTGGCAGGAAGTGAGGTCATAGCCGGAAGTGAGGTCACGATTGTTGCCATGGAGGTGATCATGTTTGTAATAACTTCAGCTTGTGGTTTGCGTTGATTTAACTTCTATTGCTTTGCTTTCTAGAGATGTGTAGATACATATTTTGCTTCAAGTGTTCCCTGGTTAAATAGCAGGCTAGACTGTACGAGATTGTGAGCCTTTTGGGACAGGGAGCCATTTAACTTTAATGTTAAATGCAAGGAGCCGGCAAGGAGCAGGAGGGGGAACAGGTGCCCACCGGGCCGCGCGACCACATGGGCGCCCGACCGAGCGCCAGGCTGGCCGGCAAGGAGCAGGAGGGGGAACGGGCGACCAAAAAAAGACCGCCTGGGAGCTGGGGCTGGGGGGAGGCTGCAGGAGGAACCGGGACGCTGGATCTGCGCGGCTGGAGGGAGCGGGAGCCCCAGGCAGCCGACCTTCTCACGCTTGCTGCCTTATTCCCGGGTCTCCCTCGCTGCTGCTGCTGCCGCCGCCGCCGCCGCCTCCAGTCCTCTCACTCCGCTGCTGCCGCCACCACCACGCTGCCTGCCTGCCTGCCTGCTCACAGAAAGTGCAGGCAACAGCTGCGGGCGTGCAGTACGCATGCACAGCTGCTGAGCCAACCAGCTGATGGGGCCAGCTTCGAGTGGGAGGGCCAGCTCAACTTCTAGGAACCGGTACTCGCGTAGTGGTGCATAGTGGGTGCATGACATCACTGGGTAGGCGCCAACCACCCCTTTGGGCTACTCGGATCTGCGCCCGCTGTATAGCGGGCACAGGTCCGAGCATACCGTGCGGCCAAAATTGGGGCTTACCTGAGGTGTGCCCCAGCACTGCAGGGCCAAAGAAACTGCTTGTGCAAAAGTGCTTTACGGCACTTTTGCAACACCGCAGGGCAGACGCAAGCAGCTTGCGTCAGCTCTAGGATGCCTTTGAATTGTGCCCTTAAATTTCTTACTGTGGCCACAATCCTAGCCACACTTACCTGGGAGTAAGCCCCATTAATGGGACTTCTGAGTAGGCATGCATCGGATTGGGCTCATAGTGTTTTATTTTCTACTATGTAATTTGCGGATAGTAACACTGCTCTAGATAAGTTTCTGTTTCAAGTCCCACATAACTTGGGATCCATGAAGCCGAATGCAGCCCACCACATACTGGGGCCGGTTGAGTGCGTGACATTTCAGGTTTTGTAGTCCTAGAAATAGGAGTCTTGCAACACAATCCAATGCATGTCAACTCACAGAATCTCATTGTATTCCATAGGGCTTATTCCCAGGAAAGTGCATATATAGGATTGCAACCTTAGCAACCCTCTTGGTGGCTCTTGCACATGGCAGATTACATCACAAGTTGTATAGATCCACACTAAGGAATACTAGTTGGGGATAATACTTGCTTGTCTAAGTAATGCCGTTATTGTTTTGACGGTGGATTTTTTAAATCTTAGAACAGCACTTTTCAAACTTTCTACACCTAAAGAGTTCCCCACAAATCAAAAACCACCACCCTAAGGAAGGAAGGACGGTCCTGTCCTGGTCGTTTGCAATCTCTGCAGAGTTTCCATTTGTAGGGAGTTTGCATCGCAGGGGTAGCATTAAAAACGTGACTGACTGCCCACTTGCAGTCTGAAGCAATATAGCTCCTTGGCTTTCTACTGCTGCATGTAAAGATGGGTTGGTGGTGATGGGCAAGCTGTACTGTAGGAAGCTTGTCTACCAGGAACTCTTACCATGGAATCATAAAGTTGGAAGGAACTCACAAGGTTATCTAGTCCAACTCCCAGGCTGTAGCAGGAAATCCTCCTAGAGCATCTCCAGCAGGTGCCTGCAGAGCCTCTGCTTGGCGATGTTCAGTGAGGGAAAATCCACCACTTCCCACGGCAAACTGTTCCACTGCCAAACCGCCCTTACCATCAATAATTTCTCCCGATGCCCAACCAGAATCTCTTCTCTTGCAGTTTGTACCCATTCAAGTTATACTCTTGATATGTTCCTGAGGAACCTGAGTCCGATTCCCCAGAACACAGCTTGAAAACCACAGCCTTTAAATCACAATGGCAGACCGCGAACGCTTATTCCTGAAACCTAAGGCTCCTTGCACCTAAAGTTTAGTTTAGATCTGAACAAATCAGCTGCCAAGAAAGGTGCGTAGTAGTCTCATACTCTGTAGTACAAAACATCTCATCCTAAAATAGAACTGGAAAGAAAAACAGGAGATGTGTGAAAACATGTTCCCAAGGAACAAAGGAGAAGACGTGCAAATGTATTGATTTAAGATCATCGTTGCGTAGTTTCTGAAGACGTGGACTACTTCCAGTTCAGCTGTGGCAACATTAGCACACTCTCTCCCAGAGGTGAGAACTCGCTGCAGAGGCAGAAGAGAGAGAGCCTTTTTTTTGGCATGGATCCTGTGGCACTTATAAAAGCTTGGCACTGGGGAGTCACTTGTTCTAGCCCTTAGCTGGCTGCTCATTACATGCTTCCAGGGTGTGCGCACACAAGCTGTGCCATCAGGAAAAGCAACAGGAGTCACCCCGAATACAAGGACCAACAGCGAAAGCATAAAAAGAGAAATCGAGATGACATTAAACTCCTCAAACCCCCCAAGGACTAGGAGGAAAAAAATAGAGAACCTATTGAAACAGATTGGTGGGTGTTTTTTTAAAAAAAAATTGTACATTAGCTATATGAGAGCACAGAAGCATTGCACAGGAATTGTAGAAACATACTATTAATTGCTCCAGGACTGCTGTATTCACAAACTGCCTGCGTGGTCCATTCTTTTATCCCCCTGAAATTTCTAGACTCTGTAGCCTGGCATCTGTGTTACAGAATTTTTATAGCTGCATCAATCATTTAGAGTCGAATCAAGTTCCAGGATCGGTTTTCTTGTAAAAGACTACAGGAGATTTATTGAGTTTTTGTGACTGCTGTGTTTTTGTTTTTTTACAAAGCTACAAATTTAGTTAAGGGGGTATCCAGAACGTAAGCCTTTTCAGGTGCATCAGCTCCTCCAAAAGCAAACGACATGCTCTTGGTGCCCTTCTCACCCCACCCCAAGAATCCTCCCTTCCCAGCTCGCTGCAAAATTTCAGATTTCTGTCTCTATTGCTGTTTTGTTTGGCTTCAACATGTAGGGCTGGCCCATTCATGAGGCCAATTGAGACAGAAGATTGGTGGTGGTGGGTTTCTGTCTGCCTATTTGTTTCCATAAGAACGTAAGAAAAGCCTCGCTGGATCAGGCGAAGGGCTCATCTAGTCCAGCTTCCTGTATCTCACAGTGGCCCACCAAATGCTTCAGGGAGCACGCAAGGCAACCAGACACTTGCATCCTGCTGTCACTCCCCTGCATCTGGCATTCTGATGTAGCTTATTACCCTTGCACCATTTGTGTAACTTTAATAAAGTTAAACCCCCAAGACTGTGGTTGGGGTTTAACTTTATTAAACACAAGTGACAAATTTTTAAGTCATGAAATCTATTGAACACAGCACCCTGCCCTTGCCAGTCTGGGATAGGCAAAAAACTCCTTTTTCTATTCCCTAGATTAGAAAACAAAGGAGATGTGGAGAGGGGGAGAGTGTAGAGCTAGAACAATGGTATTCAAACTTTTTAGAATGGCAGTCGTCTCAGGACCCACTGAAAGTGATGTCATTAATCTGGAAGTGATGTGGCAGGATGTGACATCATCAAGCAGAAAGTGCTGTCATAGCATAATAAAATGACCCTCCTGATTTGCAAATTGGAATTCTTGGATTGCAGCAACTGCACAATCATGAAACATCCCTGACAGAAAGATTAGGACAAAATACGATGCAAAAGCCCTGAACTGAAAACAATTTTTTTTAAAAAAAACAACCCTCACTTGAAAATTCAAACTGTTAACACTCACAAAAGGAATATAACAAGAGTAGGGTCTGCAGTTTCCAAGATAGCTGCTCCCAGTGTTCCGTGATCCACCTGACATTAGGTCACAACCCACCAAGTGGGTCCCAACCAACAGTTTGAATAACACTGAACTGGAAGATTGGAGAATGATATGAGCAGAGGATGGCACTTCATCAGGTAAGGGCACTTGGCATGCTACCTAAGGCACAATTTCTTGGTGGCTATGAGTAGTTCATAGCCACCAGTCTAGAAGATTCTGGTACATTCCAATCATTTTGTCCACAAAAAGAAACAGGAAGTAAATACACCTTCATTCCCTTAGAATTCTTATTTCTGACACTTAATGTGATCATTGGGGAGCAAGGCACTAGCCTTTGTAAGGAAAAAATAGGGGAGATAGCTCCATATTGCAGCGAGGGGGAAAGGTTGTGTGTAGGAATCCAGAGAAAGCTTTGATACTGGGATATGAAACTGAAAGATTAAACCTCTTGTTTTTAAGGTACAGAAAATTCGCCAGGTTCTTTTCAGGATTAGCAGCCGAGCATTAGCGCTAAAAGCAAGACTTTTCAGCAAATGTCTGACAACTAATTAACTCTCAAGGGTACAAGATAAAGCGATCATTTGTGACTGTTTGAAGCGTGCACACCAACGCCGTTCCAGTGCTATTAAAGGTAACACTGGGAGGAAATGTTGGAGGAGCCCATCGGATCGTGGCAGGCTTTGACTGGGTGGCAGGGGAAGAACAAGCTCCTGCAGCTCCCACACTAACTTAACACTGGCAAGGATCGCAAGCATGGGAAGATAGGCAACCTTTCTAAAATTCATCCTGGAAACGAAGCATGAAAAACCCATGAATGTTTGATATGTGCTTGCTATTAATAAGCTGGGAAGACTGCAGTTCATCACGATGGCGTGTTCTGAGCAGATGCAAAAGGAACAGTGGATGTTGTAAAGCGTAATATTAGGAGGGTGAAAGAGGAAGGTCTTCAAGAGCAGCCGGACATAGGATGAATAGGCAAAACAGCCATTGTTAAGTGCCATTTAGCAAAGATGGAGGGGTCTTACCTTTGTAATGCCAACTGCCTGTGATTCTCTCTGAAGACCAACTGGCTGGGCAACAGGCTGGTTCTGCACTCGGATTTTGACATAAATGATGAAATGAGTCGATGTGACAGCTTGCGTGTCAAGGCATAAATACCCTTCCTTCCAAAGAAGGAAAACTGAACTCCCAGGAGAAGGCAGGCTGGCCCATAGGAAGTAGGTCTAGAGCACTGATTCCCAGCCTGGGGGTTGCAAGCCCCTGAGGCATTGTGTGCTGATTTTCAAGGGGTCGCAGAGATCCCATTTACTACCATAGATGCATTTGTGCAACATGTAAAAAATTGCATTTTTGTGACATTTTCAGAGAACCTCCAAACAGGGAAATACGTTTTTGGAAAAAAAATGTTAAGATGTTTCCACATACCTGAAAACTGTTGTATTTGGTAACCTATGGTATTCTACATACATGGTTTTTTTGATGTCATTTCCTGCTTAATGGCATCACTTCCAGTCTTGGGAAGGTCCCCGTTGTACCTAAATAGAGGGTCCTGGTGCTAAAAAGATTGGGAATCATCCATCCCATTTTCCCTTTATGGGCCACCACAGGAAGGGTGAAAAGCCATTTAACTTTATTATTTGCCTGTAAACCACTTTGTGAACTTTGTGTTGAAAAGCGGTATATAAATACTATTGATTGATTGATTGATTGATCCCAGTATATTACAACTGCTTAGAAGACAGACCTAAAAACATAGAAATACCTTGACCTATTGGGAGGTTCACCAGTTTTGTTTTAATTTATGCAAAAAGGAGAAAGGAACAATTAGTAGCATAAGTAGCAATACTAAAAGGACTCTTGTACATGCAACACCTGACAGCCATGTATCGGGTGGTAACTTATGACCGTGTGCGCAGAGGCTGTTTGTCTGGCATCCTGCCAAATAGCATTCTGAGAAATTGCAAACATGCAACATATTTTTTTTCTGTTCACCCAAGAGTATGCAGTAGTGTAATGCCAAAGCTTGTACACTCGTACACCAATCAGAAATCCCAAGATGTTTTTAATTCTTAAAAACTGGACCCTGATTACTACATCAGGTTCTAAAACAGAGGATGTTTAATTGGTGAGAACGAATGTACAGCATCTTGACTGGGAGATGTTCAACATTAAGACTGTTAGTATCATTTCCTAAGTAGGTAATTAGGCAAAGCTCTTGAGATACATTAAGTGCCATTTAATGGGGGCCTTTCTGCTTGATGAGTGTTCGGTGCAGCGAGCAACATCAGGGGGGAAGCACTTGACATGGTCTACTATTACCATAAGGCACCCTGTGCACAGCCTAGTCAACTGGAAGGAGCAGGAGAGCTGGTAGGCAGAACTGCAAGTCCTGATCATTCAGGAAAGTGATGGGAATCCAGTCTTTTAAAATTTACTCCAACTATCTCTGCTTACCAAAGACGGTACCTGTTTTCTGGGACTTGGTTCCTGGTCACTTATTTCCTGCTTGCCTATTGCCGGTGCCATGTCAAAAATGGTGCTTGTGCAAAGTTGTCATCCTTTAGGATTTAGCATTCTCTAGTGTTTTAAAAAGGGATGTGGTGGCACAGCGGGTTAATCCGCTGTTGCTGGGCTTTCCGACCGGAAGGTTGGGAGTTCAAGACTGCCCGATGGAGTGAGCTCCCGTTGCTTGTCCCAGCTCCTGCCAACCTAGCAGTTCGAAAGCACCTGAATGCAAGTAGATAAATAGGGACCACTTTGGTGGGAAGGTAACGGCATTCCGTGCGCTACGGCGTAGAGTCATGCCGGCCACATGACCACGGAAGCTTGTCCTCAGACAAAACGTCGGCTCTATAGGCTTTGAAACAGAGATGAGCACCGCCCCCTACAGTCAGTCACGACTAGACCATTCAGTCATGGGGAAACCTTTACCTTTACCTTTTAGTGTTTTAAACCTTTGAGGGGAGAGTGGATGCAACTCGTTGCTAGTGCTTACATGCAGGTGACTGTACACGTATGAACTTTAAGGTTTGTGCAGTGCACTGTCTGGCATTTCACACGTTGGAGCTACCGGGCTACATTTTGAACCATCGATGACATTGTGAAGAGAAACGTTTTCTGTCTCATTTGTCAAGCATACCCTTTAAAAGAATAAAACCCCGCCCTAGCTTTTAAATCAGCGGGTGCGTGTGTGGAAGGCTGAGGTTATTGCAGAGCAAGCAAACTGATGCGGCAGAGAAGGGGAGTGACTATTTTTATATACTCCTAGTTATCGGTGTGATGTGCGCTTTTTGCGGTCTGACGTCACATGTGCCCAGCTTTAATCGTCACTGCGGTGCCAAAGTTATGCTTTACATGGGCCTCTGACCCCGAGAGCCAAATGCCCTGAATGAGTGCACAGTCCAGGCACAGAAAGACCTCTGTGAGCAGATACATGGATCCATGGATCTGTACCATCCAGATACATGGTACAGCTTGGGGATTGCTTCCAGCCATTTTGAGTTGCTCGTCTACATTACTGGCCATGGCCAAAAGCCCAAGCAGATCCCCCTCGTTAGCAAACCACAGTCCATAGTTTCCCATTTGGACAGGAGTCTCTTTTCCTTACAGAAAATCCATGCATTATATCACGTACTACTGTTAGCAAGACTACATGCCACTTTTTGACAGAGACAAAGTTCGGAGTAGTTTCCATAGCTACACAAATAAGGATGCCATCCTAACCTGATCGGAAGCAGGCAGACTGGTAGGCCTGCCTAGCATCCTAATGCAAGTCAGGACTGCGCTGGAGCTCACCACGCATGGGGCAAGGGGCAAGTTTCCCCTTGCCTTATATTAAAGTAAGCCCCAGCTGAGCCGATGGGGCTCCTTGGATCTGCACCTGCTGTTTAGCGGGTGCAAGTCCTGCCACAGCCTGGATCAGGGCCATGCAGCATGGGAGTGGGGGTTAGGATCTGGCTCCATCCCCTCCCAGGGCTGCCCTGCCTGTGGGACCACCCTCCCTTCTCCCCATTTCGCCCTCCCTCCACCTTCCCCGCCCTGAAAAGGCCCTGTGCTGGCTGTGCTTGGCCAGCGTGGGACTGACTAAACTGGCGGTCCTGCTGGCAATGCTGGGCTGAAGCTGCTGTGCATTAGCCCAGCTATTCTCATGTTGGTGTGAATGCGTCTTACGGCACATTTGCAACAGTGCTGGGCTGAAGCAGTGGACATGCGCTGATCCAACGCAGGCCTTGGATTGCACTGTAAATGTAACTGACATTACCAAAAGGAAGTCAAGATCTGATAAATGAAGAACTGATCTTGGTTGCTGCACACACCCCAAGTCCTAATATTTGTGAATGAGAATTTTTATACAGGCATGCTCCAGTATCCATGGTTTCAGTTATCCACTGATACCATGGATACCTGAACGCCTTTTAAAAAGATAGGGGAACATTAAACAAATTTCTTTTTTTTACCTTGTTGCTACAAAAGCACTGATATTCCCCCATCTTTAAAAAGGCATCCCCAGTATCCATGGTTTCATGAATTCACAGGAAGGTCTGGAACGGAACCCCAGCTGATACCAAGGCATGCCTGTACAATATTTCTATACTGCCTTTCTCACCGACTTTCACAATGAGCGAGAGTCTTATAGACCCAAGGTAGTTTTCTTGGGCAGAAGATTTAGTCGAGAGGGTTAATGTCTCCATTAGCCTGAAGATAAAGAGCTGAAGATCTGAAGGTCACCAGTTCGGGACTACCGGAAGTCTCTGTGAGCGGCAGACCTTGTAAAAAATGCGGCTGATTAACAGCTGAGCTGTCTCCGGCTGCCTTGTGAGAGGGGGAGTGTGCTGGGTCAGCTGCTTCTCTGGTGGGAGTAGATAAGCCGCTTATCAGCCAGCAGAAGACAAATGTGTGGCTAGAAAGAAGACTAAATCCAGAAAGATCCATCTGTTTGTGTTGTTGTTCTTGTAAGACAGAACGTTTCTGTAAAATTGTAAAAACCTTCAGGTTTATGAATAAAGTCTGCCCATGTAAACCGCCTTGATTTACAGTCATTGGAGTAATCCAATGACCTAAGAAAGGCGGTATATAAATCTGAGTATTATTATTATTATTTTAGTTCTTATAGGCAGGCCGACACCAAACTCCATTTTTACAAGCGGCATTTTTACAATTAATTTTTGATAGAACTCTTCACTTCCAGATGTTTTCCTTCTTGTGTGGCCATCATGCTTTTGCCTACACATGCCTTCCTAGATTCCAGCCGGAGCAGCTACAAATCAGCCAAATTTGCACAAATTGTTCTTGGCAGCTGACCTCCCTCCTCCACCTCTCTGTAGCTTTTGCCCTCTCACGGCCTGGTTATTGATAGCAACAGTGACTCCTAGTGGCTCTGCTCTCTCACAACAGCTTATCAGCTGTGATGTCTCTCATCCACGTCATGGCCAGGGTCACTCCACTTAGCTTCTTCTGGCAAGGCCCAGTTTTAACCTCTAGACCACACAGGACATTTAGGTGGGGTGCTGAGGGTGGGGCAAGTCCACAAGATTTTGCCATTCCAGGCCATCTTCCAAGAGGCTCATCCCAAAATCCTTTGCAGTATTTCAGAGGATGTGGAGTCTACACATACAAGCCTACAACGGCAGCCCGGAATCCACTGTTGATATTACAAGAGACCCCGGACCATGTGCTTGGGACTGCATGCTGCTTGATTTGCACCCCTAAAAATACTAACCCATTCTTAGGCGGCTGTTTGGGTTGCCTGAGCAGGCAGGCCAGCTGCTGGGGGTACTTTCAACTTCCTTACACGTGTTCAAGTTCCTCTCCGACTGCTGGTGCTGGATCTCAGCAGGGCTGGAAATCAAAGGCTGGGCCTTCTGAACCCATTTTCTACTTTAACAGCATGAAAACCGTCACTGGCCGTTCTCTTCTGCGCTTCTACAGCTGCAAAAGTCAAATGCGGGCTATAAGCACTGACGTGACCCGTCTCTTCCATGTCACTTTAACGGTGCGCCTCCCTGCCTTTTCACCGCAGTCCTTGCTTGAGAGAGAGAACTCTGAGTATCATCTCTTTGAACCTGCCTATCGCCAGGCACTCCTTCTCAGGCTAGCTACGTTCGGCTGGACGTTTGGATGCATTTTTCTCTGAACAGGTGAGGCTGTACTCATTGCCACGTGAGGGGCCAAATTCCCTTTTTGCAACCTTATGCTCACAGTAGACTAATTAGCTTCCCTTCTATAATCAAAAACCACCCTAGCCTTACACCAGGCACCACTAAACCCCACCACCCATGAGAAGGCAAGTCAGCTTGCCTGCTCAGCCACACGGGTCCTCCTCCTTCCTCCAGTTGGTGGCTCTAGGGGTGTGGCAGCCACACAATAATTCCCCACAGCACCCTTGGTTCCAACCACAGTCCCAGTCGCCTCACGTATCCTTCATCCAATCCATTAGTCAGTCAAACCATCCGTCTTTCCAAACTCTTTCCTTCCACTCCTCTCCACAATCCTCTTCCACCTCTCTACATGCACACCTGCCTGACAATCAAGCTCCCTCCTTAATTCCCCAGGTCCTCGTCCTCCAACGAGACTGCAGCTGTGAACTAGCTGCAGGCAAAGGCTCTGGGGTTAACCCTGTAATTCCTGGCTGAAATAGACAAGGGTATGCTGATACCATTCCCTCTCTCCTTGGGGTAATCATCTGCAATTTCCATTGCAATGAGACGAGGGGAGAACTGATCCACAGGGGCAAGAGAAGACAGATTGGCATGTCTTCAGAGCCAAGGTGTAGGCCCTTGTATGGTGTCTGCGTAAGAAACAATCACAGGGGAAGGACTCTGCCTGACCCCCACACTACAATAACTATGGTAGACATTGGGCCCAATCCTATCCAACTTTCCAGCACTGATGGAGCCACGCCAACAGGATGTGTGCTGCTGCTTGCAGTGGAGGGGCAGTCCTGGAGGTTTCCTCAGTGTAAGGGAATATTTGTTCCCTTACCTTGGAGCTGCATCAGCACTGGAAAGTTGGATAGGATTGGACCCACAGGCTGTACTAGAACACCTGGTAAGGTATTAAACATAGGACACCAAGATAAAATGCATCTGGGCAAAATGTTTTGATAACACTCCACAGTTGTTTATTCCTGGCTGCTTTTTTTATACTGCCTTATGGCCAGAATGGGGCACGATGCCCTGGTCCCTCTCACTACAAAGCCTGCATTTTTGCAAGAAGGCCTGCAAGTTCTCAATTGCTCTGTCTCTTGGTATGCACATGTTGGGGGTCCCGACAGCTGTGGTGCAACCACACATCATTCCAGGAGTGTACGTCAGAATCATTTTCACACAGGAAGAAGCCACATCACTGGTCCCACCGAAAGTCCTCCTTTTAAGGCAGGGAAACGTCTCTCATACCCTTGTGAGTGCGTACTTGCAAATTCATCCCACATCGCAGCCACACTGTTCGGCTTTCACCAGCTTCTTCTACTTGCAGAATCCTTTAAAAGGCACCGTTTTGCATGAAGGGCATTCAGAAGCACTGCAGCCGGTCGGTTTTCAGGCAAATTAGTCCATCCAGGTTGCACTCAACAGAAGAGGCGCATTCACTTATCGCTCCCCAGTGCTCCCGCCATTAATCGAAAAGGCCGGGCACCAGGGTCATTGCATATGGGAAAACAGCAGAAAGGCAGCCAAATCCCAGCAAGGGCTCCTTAACGAGGGGTGACTAAGCGCTGACTCAGAGGAAGCAATTGGCAGTTCGGACCGAATCACAAGGAATCTGCCGCGGCAACAGAGCTCCCTTTCAGCCAGTCCCTCTCGCCCTGATCTCATTCCCTCAACTCCCCATTCATAATCCCTCTTTCTTCTCTTCCCAGTGTGCCTATATTCTGAACCTTCTTTCATCGTATTCACAGAAACGCGGTTGATTCACTGCACGCCAAACCTCATTATTGGCAAACTATCCGAACTCTTCCATTTTCAGCAATGATGGTTTCATACATTATAGATACGCCAGGCGTCGAAAGAATATCAACAGCTGTGGTTGCGGTCTCTCGCAGGATCAGCTCTTTATTTCCTACATCAAGCACCGTGCACACTCATTAACGGCAGCCAGGATGTGTGCGGAGGGAGGAGAATCCTTGGAGGAAGGTTCAACACTGCTAATTGGGTGGGGGGAGTCACCGTCGGTGGAGTTCAGACCAGTCCATGTCGGCAGTGACAGGCAGGCTTGGCCCTCATTGCCATCTTCTGCTCTAGTGCTGTGCTCCATATTGTCCCCAGGGAATGGCTGCCATTTGGAAGAAAGCAAGGGCATGTACCATTGGGCTACACCTGCATCCTATTCTTGGTGATGGAGAAAATTAACTTCTCTTTCCCCCGTGCTCCCACCATTAATCGAAAAGGCCGGGCGCCAGTGTTGTTGCATCTGGGAAAACAGCACAATTTCCCCAAACAGTTTGGGAAAGGGAAATGTTTCGTCTCATTTTCAGTGGTGGGATTGTTTATTATTTATTTATTTATTTGAAAAAGTTATATCCTGCCACAGGAGGTGGTGATGGCATCTGGTCTTGATGCCTTTAAGAGGGGATTGGACGGATTTCTGGAGGAAAGGTCCATTGTGGGCTATAGGCAATGATGGATTGTGCAACCTCCTTACAAAGGTGGTGGGCTACTGGTACCGGGTGCAAGGGAGTGGCAACAGGATGCAAGCATCTTGTTGTCTCATGCCTCCCTGGGGCACCTGGTAGGCCGCTGTGAGATACAGGAAGCTGGACTAGATGGGCCTTTGGCCTGATCCATCAGGGCTCTTCTTATGTTCTTATGCCTTCTGATCCTTACAGGACGCTCAAGGCAGCTTACAGAAACAGATGAAATGAGCATTAAGCCAGTCCTTGCTTGCACTGTGTTCACACTCAAGTAAACAGGTTCTTTTCCTCGGTGACGTGGCGGCGTGGCAGAATCCAGGGACTAGATGGCAGAAAAGCCGTGCACCATCGGCTGCAAATTATGTTCCCTTGTCTACATGACTGAAAATTGCCACTCTTTTCTGTTTTAGGGCAATCTGGCAAGATGTTGATAAAGTAACATTCATTACCAAAAAACCCCACACCAACTTCTAATATCAACACAAGAAAATCAGGCTCTGTTTTAGAGTGTCTGGGACATTTTGTCTTCCTAGAAACACAGGCTCTGTCTCCTGGTGCATTTGTGCCTTTCAGCCCCTGAAAAGAGGAAGGCTCCAGCCCAAGGGTGTCAACGGGTTGTATGGCAGCCAAGCATGCAAGGTGCCAAAGGGCAGTTCTCAGCAGGAGTGCGGCTGGAGCTTGAGGAAGCCCTGTACTGGCACAGGAGGCCAAGTCGATCTCAAGCCAGTGTCTAAGAGATCTTTCCAAAGACGGGAGCACAAACAAAAGGGCAGGCAAGTAAATAGGAGAACTGGCAGAGTGGAAGGGGAGATATTGGAAGCTACAGGCAAGCTGGGAGCAAGGCTTGAGAGCCACTCAAGCAAGGCCAGCACCTGGCTGCCATTCAGGCAAATCCTGACCAGGATGCATTATGAAGAACTGCAGGAGAGCGGTGGGACGGAACCAATGGCCCTGGAAGAACAGTACTGTACTGCCAAGCATGCAAGGTGCCGAAGGGCAGTTCTCCGCAGGAGAGCGGCTGGAGCTTGAGGAAGCCCTGGCACAGGAGGCCAAGTCCATCTCAAGCCAGAGTCTAACTAAGAGATCTTTCCAAAGACGGGAGCACAAACAAAAGGGCAGGCAAGCCACTCGGCTCACCGGTAGGGGCACCAGCAGGAAGAATAGGAGAGTCCTGGTTCAGGTCCTGACGCCCGGCCTTTGCTAAGAATGAAGCCCACTTCAGATCTCCCCGAGTAAAGTCCCAAGTAGGAGAGAAAGAGGCCTGGGAAACAATGTATATGAATGTCAGTCCAGTTATCTGAAGTTGATCTGCCACCTGAGGGTGGCTTCCCTGGTGCATAGTTTCCAGCGGGGTTTAAATACCCATCTGTTTCATCTGACTTTTGGGGAGGAAGGTACTCCTTAAGGACTCCCTCTTAACTTTTAACCTTTATAATGGTATATGTTACTATTTTATGCTGTTCTGCACTTTTACTGTTATTGTTATATTCTTCTAATGGTTTTTAACTTCCATATGTTATTTTAATTTTTTTTTAAATGTTCCATGTTCTTTTGAGTTTTAGAAAAAGGGGTATAAAAATCCGCCAGGCAGGGGTCTCAGAAGCTAGACCAGCCACTTTTTCAACCACTGTGCCATGGGACATTGGTGTGCCTTGAATGGTCCCCCAGGTGTGCCGTGGGAATTTTGGAGAGTCATTTATTAGGAGGGCCGTTGGAGGATGTGAGCCCCACACCGGCAGCACAGCAATGGTGTGCCTTGACCATTTTAGTGCCTTGCCAGTGTGCCGTGACATGAAGAAGGCTGAGACTCATTGAAACATTAGCGTTTCTGGTTGGAACGTTATACCAACAAGATGGTCTACTCCCCCATCCCTGAGACATGCAGAAGCAGTTAGAGGTATTTGAGCACACACACAAATGGAAGTGTCCACACCATCTCTCTAAGGCAGAAGGAATAGGTGCTGTGTGGGGTAGATGGCATGGCGTCGTTCCCACCTAGGTCCCTGGGACAGTAGTGGCCATTGCCAACACCAACACCTGACCCCCACTGTGCTGGGCACCCAGCCATTCTCTCCTGGAGGCAAGCCTGAGGAGAGGGGGCAGGAGGGGCAAAATCCCTAGGGCTCGGGCATCCAAGAGGGCTGTGCCATGACAAAACTATACCATACAGATTACAAAATAAATTTGGGTACCCATCTCAGCCTGTCCCGGACTGCATTTCCACTACTGCTTTAAACTATTTTCAATGCATTTAGAACCTTGTCCAGGTTACAAGAACGGGGAGGGGGCAGGGAAATCAGGCATCTTCCTCCAGGCCAAATGCCGGCTCTCAGCAGCCCTGCCTGGAGGAGGGGAGTGAAGGACAAGAGTCCTAGACCATGGGACATGTGGACCTTTCCAAGGCTGGGCCACAAAAGGTCACGTTCCCATGGTTGGAGCTGTGCAGCCAACATGCATATCAGGGGCCATACTAAGAGCATTGGCCCTCTAGTAAGGCTGTTTAGGGAAGCCTACTTTCTCTGTTCTTGACAGCTCTGCTAATGACTTGACTTCTAACCTCTCTTGTTATAGTCTGGACAGTGTCCCAGTGCCTATTGATTTTCCTTTATGCATCTCAAAGAGAACAAAGATCCTTTTTGAAGCTGAATTTATATCTGATTTTCTTTACCAGATTTTGTGACCTTTTAAAGGATGTGTTTGATTGGCTATTCCTACTAACGAATGTGAATCAAATAATGACTCAAGGAGTGGATTCTGATGAAATTATAAACATTTCAACTTTATTGCAAGAATCGGGGTGCAATATGGTCTAAGCTGAACTGATTAATTCACACCGTTAACTAAGAAACTAATTATCTGACCCGCTGAAAGACTATCCAATTGCGTATTTGACTCATATGAATTAACTGATTGTCCAAGGACTCTGGTGAACCCAACACGAGTAAAAGGGAAGGATAAAGGAAAAAAAGAAAAGCAAGCAAACAGATATTTTGCACATTTTTAGTTGCACATTTTACACTATAACCAGACAGACAAGAAGGCTGATGGCAGGAGCTCAGGGGACTCAAGAATGCAGTGAAGTGAATCTTGATCATATACAGCTATTCTTGATTAGGGAATTTAAAAAAAATGAGCTTAGGATCTAAAACAGGCTGAGAACAACTGAACAAGCAGAACAAAACTAGGGACACGACAGATAAAATTAGCATCCAAATTGAGGAGGTCAGTTTAATAAACAAGACAGGGTGACTGTAGCAGGAAAAGAGCAAAGAGAAATGGGAGAAAAGATAGATACGATAATTGATGGTTTTTAATGGTTTGAAAAAGGATTTGGCTAGTCAAGCAGATAGATTTTTTGGTCTGTATGATAATGTAGAGTAGTGGTTCTCAAACCTTTCAGCACCAGACCCACTTTTTAGAATGACAATCTGTCCGGGACCCACTGGAAATGATGTCATGGCTGGAAGTGCTATCATTGTGATGCCAGAGCTTGCTGCTTTCCTGAGAATGCAGCAATAATTTGGGTTATTTCTCAGCCATTTTCCAATAGCAAATCAAAAAAATCCTCTTTACAACCTTGACACAAACAAAATAGCCACACAGCCCTCCTTTCTAGCATCCCATCTTCCATATTTTCAATTACGGCTGCTCAACGTGCTTCGCGACCCACCTGAAACTGGCTCACGACCCACTGGTGGGTCCCAACCCACAGTTTGGGAACCACTGATATAGAGGATTTGGATCACAGGCCCATAACATTTGTATGAGAGCTGAAGAAAATTGTTGAAAAGTATGTCGTGAAACAGTATCTGATAGATCTGTTTTTGAATCAACATTTAAAATTAAGTCATGATTCTCAAAAAGAGAACAGAAGCCACTAGAGAGGTCTGATGATGTTTATGGAACACAACTTGAAAATTATTATTGTAGAAGAATTTTGCAAATAGTCAGTACTGATGTTAGGTGGCAGCAGCTATGTATGCTGATGTATCCCCAGTCACCCTCACAAAAAGGAAATAATTGTGTTAGCCATATTGTTAAATAAGCATTTTGTATAGGTGGGGGGAAAGAGATCCCATTTCAACTGATTACAAATAGGAGGAGAAGACTTTTGTTAAAATGGTTGAAGAGGCAAGGAACCCTTTAAAGTTCTCATAGCAGAAGTGGTAGTGGCTGATGAAAGCGAGTTAATGTGGAACCCCAAGTAGCAGGTGACTTGGAATTTTGGGCAGAGAACATGCAGAACATGCTCCAGTGTCAGAGCTGTGCCACCGCTGGAAAGTTGAATGGGGCAGGTTGCCAAAACAGAAGCATTTACAGCTACAGGTGACTATGAGACATCCAAATATTATGGAAATATGATATAAACTTGGGTTGAAAGGAATATCACTTATAACCCTGTTGACTAATTCAGAACTATTCCAAGTTGCTGGAAATTTGGGTGAAGACAGGATATACGATGGTTTGATAATTGGGCCATATCTTGAAAACATGATCAAGATCTACATATTTTCTCTTGTCATTTGTAGCAAATGAATTGCTAAGTCAGGAAAAAAAATGCTTATTTCTATTCATGACCTGATTTAATGACGTCACTTCCTGCTTAGTGGCATCACTTCCAGTCCTCAGCAGACCTCATGAATGCTATTCAGTCCACTGTATGAAATGAGTTTGACACTCCTGGGCTAGATTATATCTTGCTCCAGAAGCAGGGAAATACTATGACTATTAAGCAAAGTTGCAAGAAAGTAATATTTAAATATAAAATACACAATAGGTACATTTGCATTACTCTGTCTATGGATGTAGTGGCAACATTTTATAAGCTCTTATATCTTTGGTACCTGACACCTGGTTGATTGGACAGGATGTATGTTGAAACAAATATAGGCATGCCCTGAGTTTCTACTGGGGTTTTGTTCTGGACCTCCCTGTAGATACCTGAAACCGTGAATACTGGAGATGCTTTTTTAAAGATAGGAAACATCAGTGGTTTTGCTGCAACAAAGTAAAGCATTCCAATATCCATGGATAACTGAAACTGTGGATATTGAATCAGTGGATACCGGGGCACACCTGTACAGCTTATTGATTTTGAAAAAGGTTTGGAGCAGACTTCAAGTATATATGATGGTCACATCAGAAATATTCAAACACTGGAAGCTCATTAGCGTCAATATAAAAGAGATAACAAGTGTGTACTTACCCTTCGATCCAATCTCCTTGCTACTGGGAGAAGTACAAAGTCTTCCATATGTAATGAGGGAAATTTATCTGATTACTAATATGTTAATTGCTGCTAGACTGAGGACTGCTCAAAGCTGGAAACCGCAACCTAATCCAAGAACAGGGGAGGATGGCATAGGGTGATTATATAGAAGATTATCTGCTATACACAGCTTTGAGAAGGACATGATGTCAGTATTTAGAGCACTGGACTCCTTTTCTGATTCATTGGACTAACTGTACCCCTCGTAGAGAGATGTTAGAAGATGTTTAATTTTCTTGAGAGCTGCCATTTATCACTCACTGTTAATGGTTTGTTATTCAGTTTGAAATAGTTGATGTTAATTCTTAGTTCCTGACCTTGATGATTTTTGGTGTGACATTTGTTTTGCTGCTTTGGTCTCTTTTTTAACTGTTTATCTTTTATATTTAATAAATAAATAAATAAATAAATAAATAAAATTTTAAGAGCCAAAAGGAAATGGAACATGGGTTAAAGCCCAGGTCTTTGTGCTCCAAACTCTTCAAAACAAGTGTTTCTAAACAGGGCCAACCTTAAGCCAATGTAGCTAATGTTGTCACATTGGGCCCCGCACTTCCCCCCCCCCAACACAGTGAACATATTGCCTGCTGCAGCAGCCTGAATTTCTATGAACTGTAAGTCAGTGGGGCGAGCAGAGCAGCTTCACCTTGGGCCCCGCCTCCGAACTGTCCTAAACGGGCCTCCAGGAAGCAGTCGGCAATGATGTCATCATGTCACCACCAACTATTTCCAGGTGCCACATGAGGCACCACAAGCTCTTTTCTTGGTGAGTGGGGGGGGGGCCTGCGGGAATGGTGGACTCCACCTCTCCCGGAGCCAGCCTTGTTTCTAAGGGTCCAATGCTCTCCAGTTTTCCAGCACTGATGCAGACATGTCAACAGGGCATGTGCTGTCTCCAGTGATGGTGGAGGCAGTCAAGGAGGCTTCCTCAAGGTAAAGGAACATCTGTTCCCTAACTTCGGGGCTGCATTGGTACGGGAACGTAGGAATAGGATTGGGCTCTCATTTGATTTCCCCCTCTTTTACAGCAGCAAGGAAGGCCAGGAAAACAGAGAGAGAGAGAGAGAGAGAGAGAGAGAGAGAGAGAGAGAGAGAGACTCCCTGATTGCAGCAGGCACAGAAGAAAATTAGCAATTAAAAGCAATTACATTACAGTGTGAAGTTAGAGGAGGTTTCATTAAGAGCAATTTGGCAATTTCCATATCAGTTCATGGCATTCATTAAGACTGTAAAACATGCCTTTTCAGAAAAAGCTCAAGAGACCCTAATGATTCAGTCTCACTCTAACAATCACCATCAGCAAGGTGCTACTGAGCTGTTATTAGCAGACTAAAATTAACATGGGGGGGGGGAGTCCTGTGGTCCATTTTGACATTAGAAATCCAGGGAAGAGGTCCTAAGCAGGAAGAGGCATCAGGCATTCCCAGTCAGATCTCCTTTGCCTATCAGCGGGGACACAAAAACACAAGGCTGAGTGCAAACACAATTCAGTGCAGGTGCGAAAAACATGATATGGAGGCAAGGAATTATTCACACTGCGGATGTTTAACTTTTCTATGTCGTATATTTGTCATTTTAATGATGCTTTATACTTGCCTTTATTTTTGATGTTTTGTTAGTGGGCACCCATTAACATGGGGAAAGGGTAAAGATTTATTAAGTAAATTAGCTTGGCTGAAAATCCTGCCTTCCTTCTTGTTGTTGTTTTTTTTTAAAGCAAATTTCTTGCACCTAATGACTGCAAGGATCGCTCTGCTTCTATGCTTTCCTGCCTGCTTGGGTACACACACTTACGCTGCTAGCAAGCAAAGTGAAGCATGCATCGTCTCTTACCCCTTGCTCACATGTTTGCACTCATTACTTGACATCTGCATCATCAGGGAGTGATTTGCTTGCATAAACAACCTCTGATCGTTCTGTCATCAGGATCACAGATAGAACTTCCCTATTACCGGATGTAATACATACATCCGATATGCTACGATACATCTGTCAACATACTGAACTCCTACCTACTCTGTGCTTCCCTTCCTTTGTAAAGTGGATGAGGATGGGGAAATAGCCTTCTTGGGGGTGGCACCCTAGTGTTGGAATGTCCTCTTCAGGGAGGCTGATCTGCCCTTTACTATATTTTAGCCTGCAGCAGCTTTGTTTTATGCTGCTCTTGCTGGCTGCTGTTATCTCCTTGGCATTTTTTTTTCTTTTTAGTAATCAAGTGATCTTTGTTGTACTGCATTGCTGTGCTAAATTGTTGCCGCTGCTGTGCTAAACTGTGGGAGCCTCTGGGCTGCAAGTGGTAATTATCACTCGGTTCATGCATTCAGCTGCAAGTCACCAGGTGGTAAAGAATCAGAGGCTTATCTTATCATGCTTTCTCAAGTGCCTGTGCACACACAGGGCACAGCCTTGAATTCAAATAGATTCAGCAGGAAGGGGGCAACCGTAGCATAAAGGGAGAGGTTTGTCTTTATTACGAGATCAAGGGTTTCCCCAGTTTTGAGAAGGACGATGTGTCCTCAAGCTGCAGAATAACAACCCAATCCTATGCCCATTTACACAGAAATAGGTCCCATTATAGTCAATGGGGCTTGGGCTCAGGTAAGTGTACATAGGAAGGCAGGGCCAGTCACCTTCAAGATCTAACAGCTGCAAGCAGATTAAACAATTGTGGAATGCCAAACTCAACCATGGCAGATATTGGGTTAAAGTGCCTTCTCTTTTTCATTGGCTGCATGTAAATGAGAAACATGATGGGTAAGAAGAGTTTCCCCAACCAAGACTCCCTTGACCAATGAATTTGAAAAAAAAAAAATCAAATATTGGCATGCCGCAGAATCTGCTGGGGTTCTGTTTTGGACACCCCCCGAGGATACCTGAAAGAGTGGATACTGGGGACGCCTTTTTAAAGGTAGGGGAACATCAGTGGTTTTGATGCAACAAGATAAAGGAAGAGATTTGTTAAATGTTTCCCTATCTTTTTAATAGGCATCCATGGGTAATTGAACAGTGGATACTCGGGCATGCCTGCAGTTGTGCATAGGGACAGAAGCTCAGCAGCATGCATTTAACTTGCCCACACTAAAATACTCATCAGTCTGACTCCTCCCTATGGCACACCCTGCGTTTCTAATACTCTGGTGCTGAGCCCAACAGAATTGTCATTGCCAAACATAATCCTGACAAAAGATCTCTTTCAGAGCTGTCGATACTCTTGGTTCTTCGGGAACGATGTCAAACATTACAAACAGTACTGTACAATGCCGTGAACATACTGATGGCACAGCTATTGCCTGAATGTCAGAAGCACAGGGTGAGAAAAAGAGAGACAACAGGGAGAAAGATCTTGCCTTCTAAAACACCCAGAGTCCAGGTAACGGATACAGTTGTGAATGATAATCGTGCCTACCTTGTTTTTCCTTGGCAAATTCAAAGGGGCAGCTTTGTTGTTTTCTGCTCCCCAGAGAAATTTCCTTGTTAGACGAAAAGCCTGACAGTTGCATTACAAACCTCCTGGGTAGCAAGCTGCCTTTGAACAGCGGCATAGCTCCCGAGCACACAGCTAGTTAAAAAAACTTCAATCACTGAACAGTTGCTTTTTTTGCATTCTTCCCAAAACAAGACCCAAACTGCCAAGCTGTACAGTGTATAACTTTTTAATTTCAAGATGCAAAAAGCAAAGGCAGACATAACTATGGCTTAATGATGGTCAAGGTTATGTCTGAATACCTAAACCATGGTTAAGAATTGGCCATAAACCAGAAAACGAAACCATGGTTTGAAATGGTTTTGACAAGCAAAGCAAGGCTTGCATTTGTACCCAATAAAGTATGACTGGAGCAATTTCCGTGACCCTCAAACCTTCTCCCGCTTGCCAAATGACAGTGAAATTAAAGATGTCTGTTTGGCTCCGTCTATGCACTGGGTAGCTCTCTCTCTCTCTCTCTCTCTCTCTCTGTGGATGCTACATTTGATCATTTTCTTCAAGACTAAGTGCTTCTGAAAGTTCTGAGCAAGGTCTGGAGGTTGCTGAGTAGGAGTGTCTCTCTGAAAATGAAAAAAATAAATCCCTGTGCTATTCAGTTGACAGCATTTAAATATTCATCATTTGCACGATCATACAATGCATGACCTAGCTGTCCTCTTTATAATGCTCGGCCTCAAAAAGTCAGAGACTTTTGCCCCTGCTTCATATTTTTAAAGAGAAAAACTGCTTACATTCAAGATGCTCAATAGTCAGTTTGAGATTTAGCACCTAAGACACAGAGCTGTAGCATATAAGATTTGATTCTTCTACCAAGATAAATGCTAAATTAGATAAGACAAAGGAGATCCATACTCAGGACCCAACACCTAGATATGGACTGCAGATCTGGGGATGGGAGAGAGTAACCTGGGCACTGTTTGCAGGTTTCTCCTAAGAAGCCCACTATATAGAGCAGGGCAGGCTTACATTTCTATCCTGCCCCAGCCCTTCACGCCGTAGAGTCCTATTCCTGCTTGCAAAAAGGAGTGAAAATGTTTGGCCATCTAATCACAGATGTCTCACGTTTGGCCCCAAACTATTTTTAATATATTTTTTAAAGGTTTTCAGCTTCTCTACGTAATCTGAACTGCTACACTGTTTTCCATATAAGCATGGTTGGCTGTCCTCCATGAAGAAGGAAAGATCAAGCGATCATTTACTCTAGAGGAGAAACCCCCAAGGTAGGGCACACTAGCATGCTACCGCATTGTCGACCGACAGAAGACCAGACCCCTGTAGGTCTTCGCCTGCTATGACTCTACACAATTCATTGCCCCGGCCTTTTCTCCACCCAAAGTTGGCAATTTGGTTCTCTCTTTGAATCTGCTGCAATTGGGTCATTCAATCGCTTCCAATGCAAACACGCAGCAAAACTACCTTCCCTGATCACTGCAACTGATTGCTGCATCTCTGTATGAGTCACTGCTATCCTTCGAACCGAAGGATACACCCAGATCAGCAACTCACACTGAGATGAACGGGCTGTTCTGCAGGCAGGCAGTTCCACTGTCCTAGAAATATGAGACTTTTAAAAGTTTAAGCATTATCACTGCTGTGGTTTCCCAAAACCATGTTATTTGCATTGCTGCTATTTACTGTTCCAGCAGCTTTCAATAATATGTAAATGATCTAAGGCTTTCAGAATTGGATAGCTTAGAACAATGGGATCTCCAGCTGCAAGTGCAGAGATGTTACAGAAAATCCAGCTTGGCCCCCCTTTTCTTTGTATGCCTTATCTGAAGAAAGGAATTTTAAAAAGACCCTGTAAATCACAAACTGCTGACAGCATTTACCTTCCACAGCACAAGGAAAGCAGAGAATGTCCTGGGAAAGCATTTTGATCTGACACAATTCTGTTGAAAAGAGGAGATGCTCAAATGACACAAGGTATGCTTCGACATGAATTGAGTGCACTCACAGCCTGATCCTGAGCTTACGGGCTCCTGTAGCAGCAGCGGTGCCGAAATGGTGACCGCTGCTTCCTGTGGAAGCAGCTGCCGCCAGCCAGGTTTTCGTCCCCTTCCCCCAAGGAAAGCTGCGGGCCCTGTAATGGGGTTACTGCACTCGATGCCAGCTATTTTGCTGGTGGTGAGAGCAGCAGCACTGTGTCAAGCTGCCTGGCCTGAATAAGGGCTTAGATTCCGGCAGTGGAATACACCCACCCCCTGCTTTGGCCCACCCCTCCCCTCCCAGAAACGCTGCGCTGCCGGCCCATGGCAACACAATCTGATGACGACTCTGGGGTGCCAAGGCTCAGCGCGAATGGTGCTAGGCCCAGGGCAGCGTATCTGCAACACTTTTATCCAGCAATACTGAAGTATCACCGGCAAAATGGGTCATAGGATTGGGCCCTCAATGCGCTAAACAATCTTGGAGCGCGATCCTAATCTGTGTTGGAGCAGGCAGGCCTGTGCTGTATCCACCGCAGGTTGGCAACAGGCTGGAGCCTCAACAGGGAAAGGGCATGTTTGTCCCCTAGCCCCGGGGCAGATGCCAGACACCCATATGGGCCAGCGATGGGATCTACAAATGAACAAGGGGAACGCTGGGCGGGACTTTGGCAGGACTTCCGCATGATTGGCTGCCTGTCCGTAGCGTTCCGCAGCTGTCCTGGCCTCGGGGGGGGCTGCCCCCGGTTAGCACGCCCCCCCGCTGCTCGCCCAGGTACCCGGTGCGGCCCTCACCTGCCCCCTGCAGCGAGCAGGAGCCCCCCCCCAAGGCCAGGGCAGCCGTGGAACGCTAGGGACGGGCTGCCACTCAAGCGGAAGTCCTGCCCACGTCCCGCCCAACGTTCCCCTTGTTCATTTGTAGATCCCATCGCTGATATGGGCTACTCAGATCTGCGCCCACTATACACCATGCAGCCTAAATCGAGGCTGCACGGGCTGGGGATGGGTGTTTGGATGCGGCCTAACGGATGCATCCAAACTCAATCCTCCTCCCCATTCTGCTCCATCCACTGGCATCCCTCCTGCCTTCCCCCCGCCCAGAAATGGCCCCGCGCTAGTTGAACCCAGCTGGTGCGGGACCCACGTACCTGGGCATCATGTCAGCACTGCAGGTCCGAGGCAAGCAGCTTGCGTCGGCCCTGGGTTGCTTTAGGATTGCGCCCTTGGCCTGACCGATCAACCACACCAAACACAATACGGAATATAACGTGTGAGCCATCCATACCTAACTAGTGCCACATTTAGGGCATTACCTAAATATAAAGAAGGGTGACACATGCCTCTCTGATCTGTCCCCCCATGTCCCATCCAGCTCAATATGAGGACAGATGCTTCTGAGGATTGAGGCATACCCTGTCCAATATGACGGTTCAGACGGATAAATGCATCATAGCTCTGCTTGAAAACTGCTTTATGTGCAGTAAAGAGGATGGGGGTTGTGAGCAAGAGCCAGAAAACTGGTTTCCATTAGTACCACGCTGTCCACACTCTTAGCAAGTAGCATCTCAGCAGACCCCTATAAGACCCACCACCACAGAAGAGATCTCATTCTGGACGGTACCATAAACATCATAAATAAAATGTCCTTTTAAAAATAGACTTTGTATTTCTTATTTTTGTACAAAGCTTGTCATCAGCTGCAAGAGTACCGACATTCTTTGAGAAATATCTAATCTGTATCATTACATAAGTCATGTGCACTGTTCCCATTCGCGCTAAGCTTCAGCTATCAAAAATAATGCTGTTACCGACAAAAAGGTTTCATAAATGTTCATAAGGAGTCTCATACCCATTTACAGATATGCCAGGAGCTTAAGCTTGTCAGAGCTCTTGCAGAACATTAAAAAAGTATATTCTTGGTTTTGATTTCCCCCCCCCTGCAAATTGTCAAATTACAAGAAAATGCTGAAGCTACATTCATACAACCTACTGCGCATATATTATTTTTTATATGTACATACAATTCACAACATCTTGTTACACTGTGAGCCATCATATTCAGCATACAGTTCTGCCCTGGTATCCACAAGGGGTCCGTTCCTGCACTACCTGCGGATAAAGAAACTCATGGATAACTGGATCCGTGGATGGGGGTCCATCTCTCACATCCAGGAGACTTTCTGAGGCCGCAGAAAGCAGAGGCGGAGGGAGGGTGCTGCAGGGGGTGACACGCACAATGGGCACCAGCAGCAGCGAGGCACCACTGTGCGAAACCACCTGCATGTTTCTCGGCCCCCCACCCTCCCTTGCACTGGTATAGCTCCTTAATGGAGCAATTCTGGGTGCAGGGAGGCATGACTGGGCAATGCATGGGGATGGGGCAGCCACGCTGGTGGCTCGGTGACGTCACCCCACCCCCGGGTGTGTTCCCAGCTGGGAACGGCTCTGGGCGAAAGGCACTTCCCAGTTTTTGTTTGAACCCAGTGCCTTTCTAAAACCTCAAGGAGACCTTCTGAAGCCTGGCCTCAGACAGCCTCTCGGATGCAACTGGAAGCACCTCAGAACCCACGCAGAGTCAAATCTGCAGGTTCCGAACTTGGAAGAGCGCCCACTTGTATGACAAGGAGACAGAAGGCAGGTAGTTGGTTTCAGGGAGCTTACCACTTCATTCAATGCCTGCTCCTATCCTGGCACTGGAAAGTGACATTTCATTACCAGTGCACTTTCCCCGATACACACTCTCAATGGGAGATGCCATGTCTCCCTTTCTTCCCCCCTTGAAGTCAGATCCTCGTTTATGGAGACACAATGTAGCAGCGTTGCTTTCAGGTAGACATTCTGGGGAACAGAGATGCTGAGTAGGGCAAGACAACCACCCATGAAATTGGCCCACCTATGTATCAATATTAATCAAGCACATGATATAAAGGTACGGCTCTCTCTCTCTCTCGCTCTCTCGCTCCCCCACCCCACCCCGCCTGAGACTTCATATTACATGCCATTTGTTGAACTGGCAAATTGCTTTTTGCCTTTTTGGGGGGGGGGGGGGGGTAAGTCATACTAGCCTAAAAACAGAGAGCAACTGAAATAGACCAAATTATGCATGTTCACTGTTTTTGCCCAATACACAAGCATCATCCACCAACTTTCTGCAGAACACAAGGGAGACTATTAACATTTAGCAAAGGAGAAATGAGACGGAATGTTGAAACAAAATGTCAATGTACAACCCTGCTGGCAAAGAGAGACCAGCTCCACCCTCCGAACACCCTCTAAGGTTGGTAAATTTTTGTCTGACACAGAGCCATCACTCCAATATGAAGTGTGCTCCGCTGCATTTAAGAGCAGAGGGAGCTGCAATATCATCTCCTTCCGGTGCCAATTCCCAGCGTACTTTAACCACAGTTAAGCATAGATGCTTAACTATGCTTAAGCATAGATGCCAAGCATGAGAGTAACCAGGTTCCTAGTCAACCAAATAATTCTGATTTACCAGAGAACAAGGTTAGTCTTCACTACAGTTCAACACCTTAACTGCGGATAAGGTTGGCCATGGAAACTTGGTACTGGAAGAGGAAAGGCAATCTGTTCCAGCCTTTTTAATTGCAGTTTGCAATCGCTCTCAATATTACTGCATGCCAGCCCTTTAAGGAGGACTCTCTGCAACTCTTTGACATACAAAACAGGTTTGCTAAAAAATAGACTGATCTAAAGGCAAAGAATCCGTATTCCAGTAGAAATCTAGCCAGTCGCTAGAAATGATGCCCAAGTTCTCCCATCAGTCTTTTTCAGCCTTGGACTTTGGACGAGTGGTTCTGATCCATGGCTGTGAAGAACATGCACACAGCAGCTGTAATGAGTACGTGCACACCCTCGTAGAGAAGTTTTGGCGAAAAGACACTCCAGATGAAGAGGTGGTACCGCAGCCCCGTGACCAAGATGATGTACACAGCAACTGGGATAGAGCGTAGCAGCGCATAACAGAAACAGCCATGGCCCATTGCTGCAGGATTCCTGTTAATTTGAAGAAAAAAAAATGGTTCAGGTGAACATGTACTTTAATGCCCTATTCTGTAATATTCTTCACATCTGCTTAGAAGCATTGGCTTCAGTATTAAAAAGCCTGAGAATAATGCAAGGTAGAAACACCAAAGCCACTTCCAGTATTCCATCATCACACTTTCGCATATCCAAGAATGTCTGGTCACTAAGGGTGCAATCCTAACCTGGAGTTAGGCCGGCACAGTTAGGTCAGCAAAGTTTGGCCAGCACAAGGGACACCGTAAAGTATGTTTGGACCATGCTCGGAGTCAGAGAGGCCAGCCCACAGATCCCCCTGACTCTGAGAGTGGTCCGAACGTGCTTTACGATGGCTCCTGTGCCGGCCAAACTGTGACAGCAGAGAGACAGCATGAAGCTCATTAATACTAAGGCTATGATCCCAGGCAAATCTACCTGGGAGTAAGTCCTACACAACACAGCTTGCATCTGTGTAAACATTAATGAGAGCGCTAGTATAAGCATATTTTATATTAATTGGGATATTTTTAAATCCCGTTTTTCACTTTCTATGCCTTTGTTTTAAAACGGTTGCAACCCCCTCTGTTTGGGATCAAATAAGCAAGACCAGTGGTGCCCAACCTTTTTATGCCGTGACCCACAAAGTAGGTTGTAGTGCCTGGGTAATGCCCCAGAATGCCATGCAGACTCCAGGTTCCACCCCACCCAGAATGCCTTGCGGCTTCCAAGCAGCACCTCCAGAATGTCTTGCGATGCCACAACCAGCACTGGTCCACAACTTTATTTTTAGAGCCACAGCTATATTTTTAGCACTTAATGGGCTGTAGCTTCTGGGTAACCTCCCAGCAGGAGCTTGTGCACAGTCTGCCAAAGAACAGCCACCACAGTCTTCTTCTGGCTTGGAAGTCCTCTTTGCAACCCACCAAAATTGGCTTGGAGCCAGACCTTTAAACTGAGTACAAGGCGTTTCAAAACAGACATAAACGGCAGAAGAAGAAAGTACTGCCATTAGAAAAAGGTAATATTTGTATGTGTTGTGGCCTTAATGAGATGGGTCTATAGAAGTGGTTCCCGAACTGTAGGTTAGGACCCACCAGTGGGTGGCAAACCAATTTCAGATGGGTTGTGAGGACTGAAAGCAGCCATATTGAAAATATAGCAAGATGGCATGCTGGAAACGGGGAGGGCTGTGTGGTTGTTTTGCTTGTGTCAAGGTTGTAAATAGGCTTTATTTCTGATTCACTTTGCTACTGGAAAATGGTTGAGAAATAACCCAACCTATTGCTGAAATATCAAGAAAGCAGCAGGCTCTGGCATCACAATGACGGTACTTCCAACCATGACATCACTTCTGGTGGGTCCCAGGCAGATTGTTATTCTAAAAAGTGGGTCCCAGTGCTAAAAGGTTTGAGAACCACTGGTCTCTATTATGGGGGTAGAGAGTCATGACAAGTTCTTACAACTTAAACATTTGCTACAAGCCAACAGCAAGCCCCACTGCCCTGTCAAATGCTTGTGTGAGCTATGGATGTCCCAGATTCCAATGTGCAGGGGTTCCTTAGATAATGTTTATCACAGCCGAGACAGCATGCACAAAGTCACATACAGGTGCACTACACTTCTGTGGGTCATGTAATGCACAAGTATGGCAGGCTTTCCAAAACAACAAGTCATTTCCACTAAAAAAACATGAGCATCACAGATCTGATCCTTCAGCCCATTCACAACTAAGCAAGCTATGGTATCCTCCAGCTTCCATTTCATCAAGACAAAGCCAGACGTACAGGCCCTAGTGGTAGAGATAAAATTAACCTGTCTCTCAACTAGAGGCACTCGCCGTAATCCCAAATGACAACTTAAAAACAGTACCACGCACAGAGTGAACTCTAGAACTCTTCCCATCTGCCAGCTGGATGAGGAGCAGTACCTCACATGGCGCTTTCCATATGACTTGACAGCTCTCTAAGCATGAACGCTGGGGAAGTGGCACCGGACACTCCAAAGGCTGCAAAGACGCAGAAGCCACTTCTCAAAGAGAGGGGCGACTGTCACTAGGTGGAGCTGCCTGCCAGGTTCTTCTACCTCACCCCAGCAGCTGAAGATGCTGTCCCTGATCAAATTTGTGGAAAAGCCATGGTATCATGGCAGGAAGACTGGCTCGGAGGACTTCACTGGAACAGAAGGTATAAAATGTGACTGCTAAATACAGTCATGCCTCGTTATTCAGCGGGGTTCCATTCTGGAATCCCCAGTGGATACCAAAATCAGTGGATGCCAAAATCAATGGAAAAATAGCTTTAAAGACCCACTTCCAGGTTTCTTGCTCCTCCATTGTCAGCCTAGAATGCATTGATATAGACGCATTCAGCCACTAGATGGGGTGAATAATAGAATCTAATGAAATGTAGGAAGGTCGGAAATGGGATTTTGGCCCTTTTTTCCTTTGTTACAAGGCATTTAAAGATGGACCCTGGTATCAGTGGTGAGTCAAATCAGTGGATACCAAATCAATGGATACTGAGGCCCCACTGTACAATACGATTCTCACCTGGACTACAGAGGTCTCACTAAACACTTGGCCAATTTGCTCCTTAACATACAAAAAGTATAGTTTATCATGTGGCACACCTCAACTTTCCCAGAAGCTGCACGCACTAGTACCTACTTTGCCTTGAGGACTGGCCATGCTGCGCTACACATTCAGTGAGCTACTGGACTCTTTGAAAGCCGGGAGTCCTCATAGTTGGGACGGCACAAACCATTTGCTCTCCAAGAGACAATGGCTTCTTTTGCTCAAGCTTTGAAACTGGAAGACCATACGGTTCCCATTTCATGATCATCATCAGGGAGAGTTCATACGTACAGTGTTAATGGATGAGGTTCTCAGTTTGATGCTCCATGCCAAAAAAAGGAGATTGTACGGTTTTGGACATGAAGACAGACTCCCCTTTTCACCAACAGCCCATTACATTTTGTCAAAGTAAAAACCAGAGTTTAACTGCCAAGGGTGATGAGCAGTCCTACTTCATTAATGAAGACTGAATGGTCGCGATCATAGCGACCTGGTTGGCAGAACTACTCTATTTAGCATGAGCCAGTTGGCTCTGTTAGCCATTGGTCCTCTGCCAATATGCACTTCAAGAGTTGAGATAATGTAGGCCATTTTTTCCATTTGTTCAACAATGATCCTAGGCACCAAATAGGCCCAAGAACATAATTTTAAAAGGAACACTTGACTCAAGGAACACTCAAGGATATGTGCACGCACACTGAAATCTGTAGGTTCCATCACCTGCCTGGAGCCACATGGGAGGGGCAGAGTAGAGCATGCCATAATTAAGACATCTGCCAACAAGCATGGAGGCATCTGAACGTAGGTAGGTATGCGAAATTAATCAAGAACAATAAATGTACAACAGGAGCTTGTGAACAAGGGGACAGTACATTAATACACCAAGTAGCTTTGTGCCCACTTAAACGAGACCCAGGCAGCCCAGGCGTCTGCTACTGGGATGATTTTTTTTTCTGAATTAAAAACTGGAGGCATCCTTCACTGTTATATGGTCCCTATATGGGGTGGAGGGGGCGAAGGAAAGATGCAGAGGAGGTGCCGCTATTTGATGTGATCCCTGAAAGACCATCTCTTGGATGTTGTGCTTTGACAATGACGAACTAAACTCAGCTGAAGCTGTGAGTTCCCTTGAGCAGCATTCGCATAATGACAGCAAAAAGATCTTCTGATTCTAGAGCTGCTGCTGTGGGGCTCCAGCAGCACAGCCTCTGCATCCTGGGAGCATATATTTATGCAGGCTTTGCCATCGGAGCTGGAATTGCGCACTGCACAAAACCCAGCTTATTAAGTTTAATAAAGGAGTGGGGAAACGGGAGGAGAGTGTGCGGCAGATTTTGTAATGCAAAACAGCACTTACACATACACAGGCAATCTCTCCGATGCACAGTAGGTGCTGGATGGTCTGTCGAGATGAAATGCCCACACACTGGGTACACCAAATGAGGCACCCCTGAACAGACCAGCCATTGGATTTAATGGGAAGAGTATCGGCTGAGGAAAGATTGTTCTACGCCTAAAAATAGCTTGTTATAGAGTGCAGTAAAGTGAAGGCTCCAGGCTGACCTCGAGTGAAAAAGAGCCACTGTAACCTGCAGTTGCTCAAGGCCAGATTCTATTCCCTTCCTCACAGAAGTAGATTAGTTAAGTGGTCTAGTTTGCTTCTTTCCAACTCATGAGGCAGTGCAGTATTGCAGTTATGCAACTAAACTGAGACTCGGGAAGTTCCCTGTTCAAATCTCACCTCCGCCTCAAAGTGCCTCAGCCCCATTTTGCCCCCATCTGGGAGCCACAACGACTTAGCATGTTGAAAGAACCACAGTCTGAAGTGAGGCAATGCCTTTAAGAACAAACCCACAAGTGGCAAACTTCAAGCTTTGGAGTAGTACACAGCCCTTCACCAGGCAGATGGAAGGCAAATTAAGGGGAGAAGAAAGGATGTTGTAGTGGCCCCAATAGAGCCTTTACAAACTGGAATTGGCTTTTAAAAGGTCCAGGCAGCCTCGGCACACACAGGGCTGCTTAGACCAAGGAAGCAAGATGTTGTCAAACCTCTCCCCTGCCATTTCTAGAAACAGAAAGGTCTGCAAGTTCACTCTGTCCAGTCCGCAGTGCCCCTTGAAGGTCACAGAAATGGAACCCATAGGCTCCATCCAAGGCAGAGACCAGGAAGGCCGGGGGTGGGTGGGTGGGTGGGTGGGTGGGAAGCAGAGCAACACAGCAGATTTATACTGTATACTGTATTCTTAAAGCAAGAGATGAATTTAAGATGTTGCATTAGATTGAAATTAGATTAAAAGGGATGTGGTGGCGCAGCGAGTTAATCCGCTGTTGCTGGGCTTTCGACTGCAAGGTTGGGAGTTCAAGACTGCGCAACGGAGTGAGCTCCCGTTGCTTGTCCCAGCTCCTGCCAACCTAGCAGTTCAAAAGCAGGTAAAAATGTGAGTAGATAAATAGGGACCACTTCGGTAGGAAGGTAACGGCATTCCGTGCGCTACGGTGTATAGTCATGCCGGCCACATGACCACGGAAGCTTGTCCTCGGACAAAAACGCCGGCTCTACAGGCTTTGAAACGGAGATGAGCACCGCCCCCTACAGTCGGTCACGACTAGACCATTCGGTCATGGGGAAACCTTTACCTTTATTAGATTGAAAGTCCATTAAAGCAAACTAGATGGTTTACCTGGTGCAGGATGGCATTTCACCCCGCCTAAGTATAGGCCTTAGTAGGGACGTGGTGGTGCTGTGGGTTAAACTGCTGTTCTGCTAAGCTTTCTGACCAGAAGGTTGGCAGTTCGAGACCATGCAACGGAGTGAGCTCCCGTTGCTTGTCCCAGCTCTTGCCAACCTAGCAGTTTGAAAGCACGTAAAAATGCAAGTAGATAAATAGGTACCACTTCGGTGGGAAGGTGCGTTCCATGCGCTACGGTGTATAGTCATGCTGGCCACATGACCATGGAAGCTTGTGCTTGGACAAAAGCCAGCTCTACAGGCTTCGAAACGGAGATGAGCACCGCCCCCTACAGTCGGTCACAACTAGACCATTCGGTCGTGGGGAAACCTTTACCTTTTTTAAGTATAGGCCTACAGTGCAACAGCAAAAGATATGCCTTTGTCACAACGTCCCTCACAACCAGGTGAACAATGACTGGGGAGTGCTCTGCTTGCTTTAAAGCACCATATGAATGCTACTTGTAGTTCAGTCCAAAATGTGAGACAGCTAGAATCTGCCCTTAAACTATTAAGGTGCTTCCCCCTCCCCCGAAAAAAGCAAACCACCACACGCACACCTCGGGAGCCGATTTTCACAGCCTATTTAAAAATGCAAACAGCACAGTCGTGTCTTGGTATCTGCTGGGGTTTGTTCTAAGACTCCCCGCTGACACCAAAAAAACATTAAGTAAAAGTAAATACAAACTGGAGTTGGTCAGTAAATTAGAAATGCTATTTTCAGCTCGCTCTGAGAAAAGTGACCCTTTGCCCTCTCTCACTGAATGGAATGCAACCGTGATTAATCATTTTTTAATTCCATCCTTCAGCAAGGGAGGGTCTCAGAGGGGCTGAAAATAACAGTGTTAATAGCCTGACCCCCGCGACGGACTCCCAAGAAAAGTGGTTTGTAAAACAGGGACGTGGTTTTTTTCCCCCCTTCTCTGGAGATCAGCAGGGTCTTGGTTATCTGTAGTGGCTATCAGTGTTGAATCAAATCAGGGTATAAAAAGATCAGTATATAAAAAAGTTGGGCCTATATATAATAAACAAACTGACTTTTTAAGAATTCAGAAGAAAATTAAAATCGTCGTTGTTCTCTACAAAACCTGCAACGTGGTGTGCATATTTTTATTTTGACAAGATTAGATGACCCTCGTGTGGTGCCCCCTTAGTCACAGGGCCCAATTGGGAGCAATTGATCACATTAGCTTCAAGCCGGCCCTGGGTTCAAGAGCCTTCCTGCCCACTTGCCAATCCATTGTGTAAGTGCTCCCTCCCCCAAAGACACACACACTTTCCATTATCTCAGCCAAGGAAGGGTTGGAACCAAACATTTGCCAAGACAACATCTAGTTTGGTTCTTTGCTTGCTAGTTCAATGAAGCAGAGATGGTGACATTCACAGCACAGGGCTCAGCACACAGGCAGAATGAAATGCAACATTTAGTACTATTTATGAGCTGTGATCAGAGTAAGCGTGGTTACCTGTTAACTTCAGAGCTCAAGTAGCACAGCAAATGAATGGCCCACAACAATGGTCCAGCGTATGTGGCAAATCCTGTTAGGAAGACAGCTGGGATTTCGACGTAGTTGTCCAGCCCCACAAAACCTGCTGAAACGTCCACAGAGGCAATGCCATTTGAGTTGCCCTGGAAGAAAAGGGAACTAGTCTGCAAAGATGCAATTCGCAGGCTGCAGAACTACAACTACACCACAAGGTCAAGAACGCAAGATAATTTGGGACTAAGGGTAGGCAACGGATGCCCTGCAGATTTAAACAGGCTCCAGTCCCAAGAACCCCTCTTACGGCATTACTCCATCAGTTTATTAAGCCATAAGCAAAAAGCTTTTTGATCCCCAGTGTGAAAACTAACGGAGGCCTTGAGCCATCACAGTCCTTGGGAAATCAGTTAAACTCAGGGGGCTGAATTCCAACTGGGGTCACAGTGCTGAAGCATGGGAGATTTAGCCCTTTCCCCTGAACCAGCAGTTCCCAAACTGTGCATCATGGCTCCTGAGGGGAACCACAACCAGGGCATCATCGGACATCGGCAAGTTGATCAGTAGCACAACTGTGACACAACAGATGACTGAACAGAGGCTCTGCTGCGCATCACCCTCAGGTTTTTTGAGCGCTCCTGCTCTCCTCCTTTCACTTTAGGGTCACTTCCTGGTCACAGAACCCAGGAGTGCCAATGACATCACAAATTGTGTGTCATTGGCACTTATTTCCACATTATAGACTAGCACCAGTGGGCGGAGGGGCATCATGCTTCAAGTACTGTATATGCAGGAACCACTGTGAATCATTTTACTAGTTTCAATTCCCCCTGCATCCTTCCAGGACACAATTCACTTCACAAGGGAAACAGGCCACAGGCCACAAATAACTGTGGATTTTACCCTACGTGGCAAGCAGCAGCTCTCTTGGGCAGGGGAGGCAGGGAAGAAAACGATTTGGATCCGACTACAGATCTTCCCATTCAACATCTGATTTGGCCCTCAAGACTCCCCCCTTTTTGCTCTTCGGTCACTCACTCCCATGTGCCCTTGTCCTGGCTCACATGAGGAAGCATGTAGCTGAGGCAAAAAGAGGGACATTCTGCCAAAGCTTCCATTGCAGGTCATGCTGTGGTCTACGGGGTTACACTATCTGTTTCCATGGCAGTCAGTCATGAAGAAGAGCCAATATCTCTGACCCTTCAATCCTCCCTCACACCCATCCAAAATACATTCTCTCTGGAAAATTAGTTGCCAACTCAGGGACATAGTGGACAATATTAGCCACCTTGGGTTTTTGTAAAAAGCATGCAAAATAAGTTATGTATTAAATCAACGAATACAAACTCAGCACTCTGCCTGTTTCTTGTATAAAAGCCGCCTTTTTTCTACTCAAAGCTCCCTGGCCTGAGGTAAATCTGCCTTTTGCTCTTCATTTGATTCTGCGTGTTGAGAACACGGAATACTCCGAGATAAGAGATACTGGGAAGATATTGCATTTTAAATATTTAAGCGGTGCCATGTCCATTTCTTTTCCAGGAGGATGTCAGCAGCACCATCGCCCTAGAAACTGTGAGTATACAAATCCTGCCCTCGGAGAAGACAGACCATGAAAAAGCAAGCGGCGCGGAGATGCTATCGAGCTACAATAGCAGGAAGTCTAACTGGGCAGACAAACGCTCCCTTTATTCATTATAAATTTTTGAACACATATTAGACACAAAATGAACACAGCAATATTTTTTAATGAGGTTTCTGCTTTATACTGCAAAGAGGGGCCAAAACGGGCAGAAAACAGAACCCGGTACATTGTGTGGTAACGATACTCAATGTGTGTATAAAGGTTACTTTGAAAGCTAGTTTGCAACCAGCCCTGAATGTTCACATACACACATGCTGCCTATACACAGCCAGATGGGTTTGTGTGTATGTGTGGGTCAAAATCCCTCCTGAGATGCGTGCAATCTCCCACCTTGCCATTACAGCTTACATCAGGCCTGCTCAGAACGCTAATACCACCTGAGGAAGCCGCACATAATTTGCTGGCCCAAGCACAAGCTCCAAATGAACCCCCACTGCTGCTACTTCCCCTCTTGAAGGAAGGTAGGTAGGTAGGTAGGTAGGTAGGTAGGTAGGTAGGTAGGTAGGTAGGTAGGTAGGTAGGTGTGTGTTTAAATCTTGCATTCATGTTAACAAGTATTGGGGAGGATTGGCGGGGGGGGGGGACTCTTCCCAATGTAAGTGATCAGTTAAACCCAAACTATGAACCCAAACCTGCAAAATGCAGAAACTGAAGAAAAAAAAAAAAATTGGCAGCACACAAAATGCACACACGTTGTCAACATTGTTCCATTCCTAACAGTTCTATACAAGAACCAAGATTAAGAGAAAAGGTTAACACAGGAGGCTTAATTTCATAGGACTCCACAAAAAATGGTGTCCTAAAGGCTGTAAAAACGTCCAAAGGCTTTAACAATTTCGATAGTAGGGTTGACTGCATGCACCTCCTGAGAAACATTGCCTATAACAGGCTCACCTTCCCCCACCTCAGCTTCTTTTAATGCAGATATGATAGTTCAGTTATTTTGCTGGGCGTGGGGTAGGCAACTCTTAATCATAAAGCAATGCCACAATAGGGAGCTTAGTCCTGCCAATGTGCTCTTCGGAACCCGAAGTTGTTTTAATTTCCAAGTAATGGTCATTAAAACCCTTAATGTGCTCTCTTGCTTTGCTAGAATTACTAATCCTGCAGCACATACTCCAAATTGGCCTGAGGGTTCCTTTTATTGAAAGCTGTTCTGAGCCCCTCAACAAGGTAAAGCAATAAATTTTTAAAAGGCAGCCAAAAGAAGAAAAAAGTTGACTTAAGCAGGAAAATTATATGCAAGTTATTAATGAGAAAGTTTTGCTTCATGGTGCACGCCACAGATATCAGCATGTTCCGCACTCCAAAAGGGGATTTTCAGTATTTTCGGATTTTTGCCTGCTCAAAAGAAAGGATTACCAATCTCCGCATGTGTATACTTCTATAATACAAGGCACAATTCCCATTATTATAGTTTCTTCTTCTGCTCCTCTACGTCAGGGATGGGAGATGTCGTTTAGTGGCACTACAATTAAACTATGAACAAGGACTCGGGCCGAATCATTTATAAATTGAATTAAGTTGGTAAGATTTGGCCTTCCCTACCATAGCTCTTGCACTCCTGCTGAAAAGTCCTGTTAAGTGGTTTGGAGATATGGGATAGATATGGGGTTCTCCTCCTCCCCCAACGCTTTCATTCAAAATAGAGCTTGCTTAGCGGCAGGACATCTAGCCGAGAATGCATACATCTGAATGTAGCAGTTCTTGTAAGATTAAAAGTATTTGTGATTTTAAAAACCCTTTGGGTTTAGAAATGCCTGCCTATGTAAACTGCCTTGAATAATAAAGTCAAAAGAGCAATCTAATGACCTAGAAAGGCGGTATATAAATACTTAATAATAATAATAATAATAAAGTCAGGCTCCCAGTGGACCAGACTCCCACAATGGTACCCTGACTGTCCCATCATTTCCCTAGGCGGATTTCCACTTTGGGGCCCAGCTTCCATTCAGGGCCTCCCAGAAGGCAGCTCACAAAACTCAAATTGAGACTAGTGTTATTAGTCAAAACATAAATACTGAAGAATTCAGGAGCAGACAATCAAGCAAGTCTTTCAAAAGAGAGGAGGGGGGAACCACACACACACACACACACACACACACACACACAGTGAGTGAGTGAGTGAGTGCTCATCTGAATAATGGCATCAATAACAATTCCAGTATTTCTTTTGTCATTGGACTTCTGACTTTATTCAGGGTGGTTTATATGGGCAGGCATTACCTGGCAGCAGTCTCCGTCATGTGTGGGGAGCCCTGTGGAAGCTGCTGCAGGGCTCCCCCAGCTTTGGATTACCTTAAATGAGTGACTGGACCCCACTTTTGGTTTCATGATAGAAAACCAGAAGTTGTTTCCAATTGCTTATTTTAGTTAATCGGAGGCTGGGGGAGGGCAGGGCTCCCCACACACCCTGGAGGCTGGTGCTGCTGCTGCCAGATAAGGCAGAAAGACCCCTTTTGCCCCAGGCATCGGCGCAATCCTTGGGATCATCTCGCTGCCATCCAAGCAGGACACGCCCCTTAAGGGCCCTGCTTTTGGTTCCCCTGGTGAGTCACAACCCACCAGTTTGGGAACTGCTGCCTTACGACATGTTTGTGATATACCTGGCCCAGTGCAAGGGACTTGCACTGGCCCAGCGCAGTCTTAGGGTTGCACTCTTCATAGCCTTACAATAAGCATGAGAAGAGTCGACTACACAGTTATCTTTTGGGACCGGAACTGGTGGCACATGGCAGCCTGGGCCCATATTCAGGCCTGATCATGCCCCACTTGTTGTCTGCAGCAGCTACTCCCCTCCTTCACCTGGTAAGCACTCTGTGGTTTGATGGGAAGCAGAGGAGCAGCCACAAGTCTGTCCTCCTGCTCGGAGGCAGTCATTTTAGTACTTCCAGATTCCCAGGACAACAAATAACTACATGTCCTTTCTAAAAGCGTGAGATTCTTCGATTACCTGAAAAAAGAAGAACGCTTGACCAAACCAATAGTGCATGATGGTCACTTGAGCGGCATCAAACTCCAGTGGCCTCCAGACGTATTTCGTCATCATAGCTTGGATGAGCAGGCAGAAGACCAAAACGGGCAAGTTATGAGGCCTGAAGAGGAGGGCTGCGAGGAGAACCAGCCCACTGTATATTTCCCAGAGACGGGCAAACTTGATCTTGGAGTCCGTTGAGAGAACCTGAGACTTGAGCAAGTCTTTGGTGCCTGTGAAGACGATGCCCAGGACGAAGACGTAAACAAAACGGGCTTCTATTATGCCCCTAGAAAGAGAAAAGGGTGCCGTGAATTCAATGATACCTTGGTGGGGGAAGTACCGACTTTTGTAAATAACCAGAACATGCATTGTTAGAGAGCTGGGTGTCTTTAACAGAGCTGTGTCTGCAGAGAACATCTATTGCCCCCCCCAGCTCTTACTGGAGTCTGCCAAATTTTTAAAATAACTGCCAACTCTGCTGCTCCTCTGCAGCTGAGACAGGCACTTTGTTACCTGCTGCGGCTGCCCACACCAAGCCAAGTGCTTTTCCAGCGTCCATCAGATTTAAAATTTCCTCCTCGTGACTGCAAACTCTGGCCGCCTACAGGAGCGGGTCCTAGCACAGCTGGGTCCCCTGCCAGGTCCTTATTCCAACCAACAGTACAGGAGGGCGGCTGTGGCTGCCCTCCCATTTCCCCTTCTCTGCTCTGGTGGGGGTGGGGTGGGGAGATGGGGCTGGTCCCGCAGCCACTCTGCAAAGGCTGGCCTCAGGCTGCCTGCTTAGCGAAGCTTCTTCCCTTTGCACATGAAAAGGAGCAAGAAAAGCAGCCTGCTTGCAGTTCGGTGCAGCTGAGTCAGAGCCTTAAAGGGGAAATGGCAGCCGAGGAAAAAATGTACTCCAAGCGCAGAAGCAGTCAGCAAGAAGAAACAGGGGTGGGGCCCGATGTTGCGGCATCCGGCTTAAGGCCGGCCCTGCCTGGGACCTCTTCTTGTTACTGAGCTTGCCCCTACAAAATGGCTCCTACCTCTGGGGCCTGCCTGACACCTTGTTCTCAAACATAGCAACATAGCTGGAGCAAAAAAAAACCCCGAAGCCAGCCGAGGTAAGCGAGGTACTGGTGCTAACCCCTGCTATCATGCACACAAATACATCTAACATACCAGCAGACCACTGAACACCGCCTAGTTCAGCACTGTGCAGAGGTTTTCCAGGGTTTGGGGCAGAATCCTGACGCCTAGGAAATGTAGATGCGATGGCCTGAAACTAGGACTTCGCATATATTCTACTGAGCCACCCCGCTGGGGCTGTTTCTAGTTTTCTAGAAGCGCCGTGGGGCAAGGAGAAGCCCGAGACACACTGGAAGGATGACTCATGGAAGCCTGCAAAGCAATTACACACTTCCAGGGCTCTCATCTGCAACAACATATGAAACCATTCCAACCTTTTAAAATATAATGTTCTGTCAACTCCAGTTGCTGGCAAAACATTATCCTGCCAATTTAGAAGAGGCCTTGAAAACCATTGCATAATCAAGTGATGAGCAATTTAAGCAAATCTCTACATTCAAAAGGCAAGAGGGATGTTATTTTAAGACCCTGCATTGTAGTCTGCACTAACTGGAATTAAAATTCCAACTGTACTTCAAGTGTTAGAAGCAACTTTGTGTACTCGGAATGTGTTTAAAGAGATCATCATTTATCCCCATAACTGCTTTTTATTTAACTATCACTTAAGTGGAGGCAATTTATATTCTTTCATTTGGAAGAAAAATTATTGTACCCTAAGAAATATCTATGAGAAAGACCTGAACACAGACTATAGTAAGATCAGTACACATGAGTAGAACAAGAACACGCCATTGACGTTAAGCTAGGTGAAGGGGGCAAGGTTCATCATATCACTACAGGGCAATTCAGTAAACTGCCCAAGAAGCAACCTCCAGATGGCGAGAAGCCTCTAGGCCAGTGTTTCCTAAACTGTGGGTCAGGACCCACCAGTGCGTCATGACCTGATTGTTGGTGGGTCACAAAACTAACAAGGCTACGTTGTTGCAACAACTATAGAAAGTGAAACTGAACCACATTGCTCATTTACTCGCAAGTAAGCCATCATGCCACTGTCCAGTTCAAAGGGCAGGGCGACTGTAACACAATAACACCAAAGCAATCCCAATCCGATGAATGCAGCCCCCCCTCCAAAAAAAAATAAAAAATTCAAGAATGAAGTTCCCTCCATTCAAGCTGACAAGGAAAATATATTGAGCCCTATGCAAAACTAAACTTGAGCCACACACGCATTCACTTGCAAGAAGCGGAACATGTTTTTCTCCTATTGAAAGCCAGGTGAAGGGGAATGCAAGAACAGCAGAATAGTCCCAATCTGATGAGTGTGGAGCTCAATAAATGTTCCAGAAGGTGCCTTGCCCACCATAGTAAAATCCTATTTTTTAGTAAAATAGTAAAATCCTTTTTTAAACTCGAAAAGCTACGTGGGTTCTGACAGAGTGTCACTTTAAAATCTATCACTCTATTCCAGCACTAAAAAGTTTGGGGACCAATCCTCTATGCCAGTGCTTCTCAAACTGTGGGTTGGAATCCGTTAAGTGGGTCCCCATCATTTCAATGTACCTTTTATTTAATAGACTTGATGCTACCATGGTACTTGACTGCACTGGGGAAATGTTACAGATTTGTACTTTTAATAAACTGCTATGTATATGCTTTTAATAATGATAGTCAGTGGGGCTTACTCCGGAATACATGTAGGATTGCAGCCTTTGGGATGTTGGGGGAGCTTCTTTTAAACAGATAAGCAACTGCTTGGAAGGGTTAGGAGGGTTCTTTTTTAATTTACATAAATTTTTATACTTATTCTAAATTTTAATTGAATTCATTTGATTAATGTTATTGTTCAATTTGATTTGTGTTAAAAAATATCCTGCTTGATGATGTCACTTCCAGCCATGACATCACTTCTGGTGGCTCCCCACAGTGATTCTAAAAAAGTGGGTACCAATGATGAAGTGTTTAGGAACCCCTGCTCCAGGCAATTGTAGCTAGAGATGCCACTGACATTTCCCTGAGCCATTCTCAAAAGCATGCAGCAAATTTTAAAGCACATGATTAAACCACCAAACCACTTGACCAGAACTTTTCCTGTGGACTTCACAGTATTAGATGTGTTCAAGGAATGCATTATGTATTTGCTAATTAACTTACTTTGAAATATCTTTGCTGTCCCGTTGCCATGGAAATACCACATTACCAATGGCTGCTCGGTAACTGTACACTCCCAGGAGTCCGAGTGCCATTGCTATTTTCGAAACCAGAGAACATCTCCGCTGGACAAGAATAAAGATCATAACTAGACATACTGATGCCAGAAGAGAAAGTTCAGCTTTATGTTCAGAACTGTTTTAAAAAAACAAACAAACTTTCAGTTAAATTCATTTTACAAGATTTAACTACAACAAGGTCTCATTTATTTATGCAACTACTGGTTCTGAAAACCTCTAACCAGGGATTATTTGTGAGTGGGAGGCAGATTAGTTATTGAGTTTCGATTTTGTCACAAGTTGAAAAAAACAAAATCCACTTATCCCATTATATTTTATTATCTGTTTAGTTTGTTTTTCTTTTGTAAAATCAATATTGTCACACTGTATTAGACAATATACACAGGAAGGCATCACTCACTTTCTCACTCTCTCTCTCTCACACACAGAGACAGAGACAGAGAGAGAGAGAGAGAGAGAGAGAGAGAGAGAGAGAGAGAGATGTATGCTACCATTTCAGAATCTGCACACTAAAGAGAGAAGAATTTGAATGATAACAAGCATATCCCTTGCAAGTGATACTTCTAAGTATAACTTTACTTGCTCCAGGGAACACTTTCTTTATGGTTTTCTGAAGTCTCGCAGAACGGATCAAAGTTTTTTTTGGGGGGGGGGTAAGACTTTCTTGAGTGAGCATTTTCTGCACAGCTTCATGTAAAGGGGGTCTGATATGCATCTCACAAAGGTGCTTCACTTTGCACAAGACCTTGGAGAATATTCTGGGATGCCCAAAACATTCACCCAAAGCAAACAGTCAGGTCGGCTGGGCCTCACCACCGTTGATTGTGAACTGGGCACACCCCTGAAAAGAACACATCCTGGCACTTTGCCACACATATACAGAGCTTGACATTGCAAAGGAAGATCAATAAAAGTAGGCAAGCTGTCATTCAAGGAAGCTTGTTTGCCCACTCAGAACTCACCCACCTGAGAAACCACAAGTGAGAACTTCACTGAGAACCCCAGAAGCTTCCAGAAAAAAAAAGTGGAGGTTCCTCTTCCAGCAGCGGTGCCTTTTTAGATTTTCCATGCCCCCCCTCCATGTTGGGGTGGTGGTGGAATCCACATACTGAGAGAAGCATCCCCTGTACCCACTATCCTCCTGTCACTTTCCTAGGCTTGGGGAATCTTATGGGGCAGTGGTGAGGACCCACACACTGAAAGAGGAGCATCCCCTGCTACCCACTATCATCCTGTCACTTTGCTAGGCTTGGGGCATGTTATGGGGCAGTGGTGGATACTCCTCCTCCAGCACTGCTATCCACAGCTAGAGCATCCGCCTGCTATCCGCTTAGGATCATTACCACTACTACCACCACCACCACCACCACCAAAAACCAATTCTGAATACACACCTTGTCAGCCAGTGTCCAAGATCTGGCCTATGAGCCCACTGAACCCCGGTCTGATTCAAGGAACGAAGCCACCGGCAGCAAACCAGAATGAGCCAGGGAGTGGCCAAGGCCATCCACTTCTCAGAGCCGCCTCTCGTGTTTTCCGAGGGGGTGACCTTGCTGGCTTTAACATTGTCCACCAACAATTCACTGCTGTTCCTGCGGTGAGACGTTCCTTTGACTTCTTCGGGGCCGGGCTTGGCGGTCAAGGGAAGCTGAAGCTCGCAGTCCCTTGCCAAGAAATAGTGCCGGCAGATCTCCTGGCAGAGGGCAAGGCACAGGGTGTTGATGAGGAAGTACCACGTCTGGTGCTCTTCCTCAATAAAGCTGCTCGCGCTCAGACTCGACACGTGGCCGACGGTTCCTGCCAGAATGAGCACATCCAATTCAGACCAGCTGGAATCGGAGGCAGCTGGATTCTGCCGAGAGAAAAACGTGGCGGTGAGCTAATTTGGAAGAATCCAACATATCATTAGAACAGCCGGCATGCAAAATTGCTTACAGTTGCTTCCTCAATGACAACTGTATTTTGGTGATATTTCGTGTAATTCTCGTGTAATTCTCTCCTAACTCCTCGCCTGAAACAAGGTTAATTTCAGCGTAATTCAGAGTTACTGTCAACACTCCGTTAATTGTGCCATTGAAATGACGGCACAGCCTCCTTCAAGGGCTGCACGCCGCTTCTCTCTGAATAACCAGCGCAATGTTTAAAGTTCACATTGTCTCCAGTCTCGTGGCGGAGCTCGAAGCAGCGCGTTGTGCAACTAAAAATAGACTGCTTTTAGCAATCAGGAAATTCAAAAGGAGGTAAGTAGGGAGCTGTTTTCTCATCACTGCAGCATGTTGCAAGCAGGGGGGGGGAACCTACACTCATGTAGTTTAAGAGCTGCAGTGAGCAGAATATTGATTTGTCGGTTATTATCCAGGCACGAACTGAGACAAACCCATTGGTTTCGTAAGGACTCACACAAGGTGCTCCCAGTTGTGACCACTTTCTATGCTGGTAGTGCGACACTGGACCAATGGAAAGAAAACACGATTTTGAACTCTTTCGAAAGAGGTGTGGCTTAAGGCAACCTTGCCCTTGGGGCGCCATTTTTAACATGCAGATGTACACTTACAGCATGATCCAAACTCATGTTTGAATGGGCGCCGCCATCCCTGCATCAGCTCAGACAGTTGTAAATGTGCCTCAAGGCCCCTGCCAGCTCAGCAGTGCCACATTCAACCCTATCTCGGGCAAGATTTTGCTGGGTAGCATGGTGGCTAGGAGAGGGTGGTGGAGGCATGTTGGAAGTGGGAAGGGGACATCTTGGGATAATGAAGGCAGAACGAGGGGAAGGTTGGACACAGGAGGGGGTGGGTGGGATCGGCAGAAGGGCATGCTGCATCCAAACCCACTTCCCTAGGCAGGCAGCCCTACAGGGGTCGTCCCAGATTAGCATAGCAATATAGCTGGCACTGATCCAAAAAGTCCCATTGGGCCTCCTAAGCCCTACAGAGAAATAAGACAGTGCCTGAAAGGATTCTGACAGATCTACTGGAGACAGAAATAGATTTCCCTACTAATTTGCTGCTCTGCCTTGTCATGACCTTTCAGAAGTGCTGAAAGCAGTCAGCATTAGAGATCTCTAACAGTACTGGAAACAGCAGGAGAATTACTCTCAACAATTGGCACATCATACAATTTTGGTTGGGGGGGGTGGCGGCGTTTTACTACATGAATTTTTATCCCACCTTTCCTTAACTGAGTGAATGTTTACGGTGGCCAACAACATTCATTAAAAACATAAAACATAAAAACAGTGCTTTTACCCAACATTTCGTTCTAATCTTACTTTTTGTTGGGGATGTTTCATGTTGTACAACTGCTGCCCGTGTGCACTCCAGGAGTGTCATTTGATTAAATCACATTGATGGCACTTCCTGCTTGATGATGTCACTCCCAGCCATCACATCACTTCTGGTGGGTCCCAACATAAGTGCCATCCTAAAAGTGGCCCTGGTGCAAAAGGTTTAAGAACTACTGCTCTGTCAGGGGCCACCTAGCTTTATGAGACAAAAAAATAACAGTTTCCAGCCACTCAAGCTTCCGTTTTTAATCCTTTTTGCTTGAGGGGAGGGGCTTCTGGAGCACTGTTTGAGCTCCACATTCATTTATCATTCTGGTGGCCTTGCATTCCCATTTGCCTGGTCCTTTATAAGAGTTGAAAAGTGGTTATATACTGTTGACTGACTTACTCATGAGTAAATGCACATGTGCTACTCTATTCTATTTCCCATACATTTTCTTTGTACAGTCCTGGCCAAAAGTTTTGAGAATGACACAAAGATTAATTCAGACAAGCTCTGCTGCTCCAGTGTGGAAGATGGCAATGTGCATATACTCCAGGATGTTATGAAGAGTGATCAGATCAATTGCAATTAATTGCAAAGTCCCTCTTTGCCATGAAAATGAAATTCATCCCCAAGAAACATTTCCACTGCATTTCAGCCCTGCCACAACAGGAGCAGCTGACATCAAGTCAGTGATTCCCTCATCAACACAGGTGTCAGTGTTGACCAGTTCAAGGCTGGAGACCTCTCTGTCATGCTGATTGGTCACCTGCAAGGAAACACGTGCAGCCATCATTGCTTTGCACAAAAGGGGATTCACAGGCAAGGATATTGCTGCTACTAAGATTGCACCTATATCCATCATTTATCAGATCAAAACTTCAAGAAGAGAGGTTCAAGTGTTGTGAAGAAGGTGTCAGGGTGCCCAAGGAAGTCCAGCAAGCGCCAGGACCGTCTCCTAAAGGTGATTCGGCTGCAGGATCGGGCACCACCAGTGCAGAGCTTGCTCAGGAATGGCAGCAGGCAGGTGTGAATGCATCTGCACGCACAGTGAGGCAAAGGCTGGTGGAGGATGACCTGTTAAGAAGGGCAGCAACTTCTCTCCAGGAAAAACATAAGGGACGGACTGGCATTCTGCACAAGGTACAGGGATTGGATTGCTGAGGACTGGGATAGAGTTATTTTCTCTGATGAATCCCCTTTCCGATTGTTTGGGGCATTCGGAACAAACGTTGTCCGTAGAAGGAAAGGTGAGCGCTACCATCGGTCCTGTGTCATGCCAACAGTAAAGCATCCTGAGACCATTCATGTGTGGGGTTGCTTCTCAGTCAAGGGAGTGGGCTCACTCACAATTTAGCCTAGGAACATAGCCATGAATATAGAATGGTACAACAACATCCTCCAAGAGCACCTTCTCCCAACCATCCAGGAACAGTTTGGTGATGAACAATGCCTTTTCCAGCATGATGGAGCACCTTGCCATAATGCAAAAGTGATAACTAAGTGGCTTGAGGACCAAAACATCAATATTTTGGGTCCATGGCCGGGAAATTCTACAGACCTTAATCCCATTGAGAACTTGTGGTCAATCCTCAAGCGGCGGGTGAACAGACAAAAGCCCACCAATTCTGACAAACTCCAAGCACTTATGCAAGAATGAGCTGCCATCAGTCAGGATGTGGCCCAGACATTGATTGACAGCATGCCAGGGTGAATTGCAGAGGTCTTGAAAAAGAAGGGTCAACACTGCAAATATTGTAATTGTCAATAAAAGTCTTTGACACTTCTGCAAATGCTTTTACTTATAGTTCAGCATACCATTGTAACACTTGCACGAAGTTCTTCCACTCCTGGAACAGCAGACTTGGTGAGAATTAATCTTTGTGTCATTCTCAAAACGTTTGGCCAGGACTGTACACTATCAGCTTGTCAGTTTCGTGACCCACCAAAATTCAGATTGCGGCCTGCTGATGGGCCCCAACCCACAGTTTGGGAAACATTGTCTTACTCCAACATTTCAGAACCTAAGCATTTATTTAAAACATTGAAATATAGCCCCGTCAATTAATAAGTGAAAGGGCTTTGTCGATAAGTCTAGCAGTCAATGGTTGCCCTTCTAATTTTCATACCTACACACACACACAGAGAGAGAGAGAGAGAGAGAGAGAGAGAGAGAGAGAGAGATAACATTGGGGAGAGTGCTGGTCAAAACCAGTGCAACTTAAAAAGCCAAGAACATAATTTCCTTCTTGCACATCCCTCCTTTCATTCAATTTTAAATAAAATGTTATACCCCATTTATTGTACTATTCTTCAAAGTCGTTTTATGATAAACCGGCTGTTAAAGCAGTGCATTTCATCCAGTTAAACTGAATCCTTAAATGGCCCTTCAAAAGACGGATTTTTAATATTATTGCTCCAAATGAAATCCAGTAACGTAGATTACCGAAGAAGCAAGTTCCACGTGGCAGCTTTTGGAGGCAGGAGATGCTCATCAAAGCTCCACGGAACTGTCTAGCCAGCAGTTCCCTGCCACTAAGCTTCCTGAACTACACTTTTGGGATCCAATAATTTAGTCATAACAGCGCACCTCTTACCTAGGCAGGAGATATTCTCACCATAACAAATCGATGTTCACAATTTGCCACACTAAGGATAATTTCTAACAGCATCCGACTGCGAGACCGCGCCAACCTAAGAAGCTTACTTCAATTCAGACAGGCAATGCCTTTTGCAGCAAAGTAGGAACGCTTTGATGTCAAATCCAGCTTGAAGCGAGACCACCAGGTGACCAGCAAGTCCATTCACAGGTTCTTGCTGGCTCCTGCCCCACAGTCAGACCATACGATACACTGTCTTCTGCAGTGGACAAAGCTTCAAAACTGGACCAGAGCTAGATGTGGCAGCATCACAGCATTGCTGCCAGAAAACAGACCATTGTTAAAGCACATGAATCACAGCATCACAGCATACGCTCTGCTGCTTCTTCCAACAGCAGTCCATAATGCAGATCAGGGGCAGGGAAATGCACAACACATGCACTGCTGTCAACCACCTAGGGAAAGGAAGCAGAACCTGATAGGGGCTTGCAAGGGTAGCCCTGGCAAGTCACAGGTAGGCCTTCACCTCCAGCTTGTGGGTTTCCCAGAGGCAAGTGGGGAAAACAGGATATTGACTAGATGTCCCTTTAGCTTGATCCAGCAGGGATTCTCTTAGCATTCTCTTAACTGATTGAGTTCAACCATATAATCGGTATTCACAGCACATCTTTCATTTCCCCATCATGTATTTCCAGACATCTAGTTTGGGGTTTGTTTGTTTTTTTGCCATTTTCATTTGGTGTTCAGAGATACCAGTTTGTGACCACATTAATTCCATTTCATTACTCCTTTTTAAAAGGAGAAAAAGTGAGCGCTAGCCAAAAAGGGATGAGAGTTTGTTCACAACCCACTAAAATATAATTAATAATAAGAATAATGTTTTCTTTCTGGGAAAAAATTATGGCTCATCTCATTTACAGAAAAGAATTCTCCCTCGTATCACTAGGTACATCAGTCTCTCCAGTCAGACGTGAGGCAGCTCAACTGATTTTTTTCCTCCCATTCACAGAGTACTATAAGCACTACTATTAACACTCTCTGCAGAGAGCCGACAAGCTTTTTTCAATCCAAGTACCCGACAAGGGAATATAGGAATGAAAATGAAAATATCATTCAAGTGTATGGCTGCTGGAGTTGTCAGTTAATGACCAGGACTCTTAATGAATATTCTGTACAGTTGGGAGTGAGGCCCATCTATTAAAAGGTGCTGGGAAAAAATGTCAAATACTGTTAACGCAACAGGTTCAAGACGAGGGAGGGATGAAGCGAGAGTTTCCAAAGCAAAAGACTGGCTGTTGGAGCATGAAGGAATTCATGGCAGCTACAACAGTCAGGGCCAAATAACATATGATTCTGCCCTTGACCAGAAAGAATGGCTGCATAGAAGGTCTGGCTATATAAAAACCCAAAACAGAGGGGAAAACCTCTAAAAAGAAACTAGGCACAATCCTAACCAATGTTCTAGCACTGGGGTAAGGGCAATGCAGCTCTGAGGCAACAGAACAAACATTCCCTTACCTCGAGGAGGCCTCCGTGACTGCCCCTCCCCCAACTGCAGGATGCAGCACATGCCCCACTGGCACAGCTACGTCAGTGCTGGAAAGTTTGCGCCCCTGGTTATACAAAATTCCAGGGCAAAACAATTCAAGTAATTTTAATGAAAATCAGGCACACATGAAGACTTTGAAATAAAACACGGGAAACTCTGGGGGGGGGGGGGAAACCCCATGAAATTTCATACTATATAAGTGTTAGGGCTTGAGCCAGGAAGACTTGGGTTCAAATCCTCCCTCAGCTATGAAGCTTGAGTGACCTTGGGCCATCTCAATTGAAGTAACTTCACAGGGTTGTTATAATAATAAAATGGGATGGCTCCCCCCCCCCCCCCCCCCCAGTTCAACATACCGAGTTCTCCCTTGGAGGAAAGGTAGGCTAAAAAAAATGTATATGCATTGAGTATAAGATGCACGACTGATTTACCTCAGTTAGTGCATTTTCTGTTGTTCTTTTTATAAGGAGTTATATAATCTTTCTGTAGAGTCCTCTCTGCCCCCAACTAAATGCAGCTGCTGAGGAAGGAAGATGGGAAGAAGTGGAAGGTGGGGGAAATAAGCAAAAGTACCGGGGGGTGGGTGGGGAGGTTTTCAGTAGGGAAAGAGCACATGAGGAAGGAGTTAAGCCACTCCTCTACCCATGTACTGATCTATTTTCACCACAACTTCAGAAGCATTTCGGAAATCCCACTCCTCCAAAAAAAAAAAAAAAAAAAAAAAAATCCCTGGAGAACCAATTGCAGTGTAATAAAAGTGTAGCATTATATGTAATGTGTAGCTTTGTTCTTCAAGAACGACAAAACAGAATTCAAGGACAGATGAAGTTATATTCCTAAAGCTTACCTGTGGTGGTTGCTTTGAATTCACAAACATCTTTTCTAGGGCAGACAAAATGAGACACAGAAGCCCAGAAATCAGCATGATCACTCCGACTGCCGTTAGCCACGAGATGCTGCAAAAATAGCACAGGCTTTCTGTCGAAGTGCACACAACTACGTGAATGGCACAGAGCGTCAGGCACATCAAGTAGAACAGCAGGGAACTCAGCGGAGAGAGGGGCACTTCAAATTCTGCCCTCCTGCTCAGGGCTTTTGGAACGCTCAGGAGAAGCAGCACCACCACCTATGGGACGAGAAAGGATCCAAAACAGAGAGAGCACACTAAACAACCATCTATGACTGACTGTAATTAGTCTGGAGCTCCTTACCACATGTGATGATGGCATCTGGCCTGATGCCTTTAAAGGGGGATTGGACAGATTTCCATAAGAAAAGTCAATCACAGGTGACAGGCCATGATGGGTGGTGCAACCTCCTTACTTTAGAAGTAGGCTATCTCAGAATGCCAGATGCAGGGGAGTAGCAACAGGATGCAGATATCTTGTTGTCTTGGGTGCTCTCTGAGGTATCTGGTGGGCTACTGTGAGATACAGTAAGCTGGACTAGATGGGCCTTTGGCCTGATCCAGCAGGGTTCTACTTAATGTTCTTATGTTTATGATTCCAAAATTGTGAGAGGAGGAGGGAGCTATGATTTTGCATTACTTCACAACAAGTGAAACAGATGATACAGCCCTGCCCTGTCAGTTTTGCAGTTATTCTGTATGCTGGACAAAACAGTCAGTGTCCAAAAGGCATCCTCTTCATTCTTCCTGCATATTGTTCTTACTGTGACTGTCACTGGGGCAAAGACCGGCTGCCGCCTTGACTGTTGCTACACTGTTTGCAGCTACAGAGATGAAAGAAAGGCCAGGATCCAAAAGCAAAGCATGACTAATCCCAGCTGGCCATGAGAACTTGCGAGTTAGTTTCTCCTGAACAGCAACCCCCATCCCCATGGTGTATGGCTAACTGTGTATAAACACTGTGGGAAGACGTTTCAGGTTTTTCTCTGAACAGCAAACCACTATTGAACTATCTCAGAGACCAGTAAAGTGGTTGAACAGCAAACTTCGTGTCTTTCACATGTTTTGAGAAGCATAGTGACTATTAAAAAACACTAACCCAACCAAGTTACAAAGAAAATCACAACCCACAAAGACTCAGAAACCAAAAAGGAAAAAGGAAAAGAACAAAGTGGTTACCAGGAAACAGGACCCTGGACAGCTCCCTCCAGGCCTATAAAGAGGCCCAATGGAGGATAGCTAGCAGTGTGGAAGTCATCTGAAAACAAAGCTATTCGAGGGCAGACAAGACACACACTCATTTCCCACATGGGTGCCAGCAGTTCTGGCAAGTTATGAGAAACCTCATGTGACTGAAACCACTCAAATAGGCAAGACTGAAACCACCTTCGTGCAGGCAAGTTATCTGATGAGCAGCCTCCACATGCTTGAGTTTTCACAACACTTTGATACTGCTAACTGCACACTGTGAGGCTCCATTCGCACATGCAGTCAGAAGCACAATCTTCCTGAGAACAATCTGAGTCAGAGGAAAAGTCACAGGGAAAGAGAGGCCCCAGAATACATGCATCCCATATTGGGCATGCTGGTAACGTATTAAGAGCAGAGTATTATGGGCTTGGGTGACATAACTGATGAAAACTACAGAGGGCAAGAGCCATTTTAGAAGAGTCTCTCCTCTGTGTGATGCGGGGAGAACTGTCTGCGACATCTCAGACAAGCATTATCTAAAAACAAAGTACCATATATACTTGTGTATATGTTGAAAAAAATGTATGCTTTAAAACTGACGCTGAAAAACTGAGTCGATTTAAACACAGGTCAATGTGTTAAGACCTCCTCGGCGCCTAAGTACAGTCGCTCGGTGAAGTGAGGAGTGGGAGAGACTGGACTGAGAAGCTGGACAAGTGGGGAAAACAGAAAAAAAAATACAGAGCTATTTTACCTTGTTCTGAAGCAGCACAGAAATAGAACTAGTCTCTAAACCAGCATTTCTCAAACTGTGGGTCAGGACCCACCAGAGCCTCCATTGAAAACACAGGTTGCCTCAAGCCCTGAAGTCTGAAAAATAAGATACCTGCTAACTGCCCTGCAAACAGCTGAGCTCCTGCAGTTTGCAAGCTTCTGTAAATACAGGGAGATAAATGTTTGAGCATTTTTTTTCTGATGTACTTTTCCCCCCCATCAATGACAGGTGGGTGGACAGATGAAGGCTGGATCACATAACTAAGTTCCTCAAGCCTTGAGGCTATTCATTAGGGCTGCCTCATTATGAGAAATGGATCGGGCGGGGGAAGGGGTCAAATACAAAAACTACTTGTAAATAAAACTATTATTTCTTTCTAGGTCACCTAAAAAGCTAGGGGGATCCCAAAAGTGTGTCATTTTAAAAAGTGGGTCCCAATGCTAAAAACTTTGGGAATCACTGCTCTAAACAAGAAGGTGCGGTATGCGAGTCATAACTTTCTGAGGGATGCTGCTACGGAAGTACAGGCAACAATCCCGCCTCCAGTATCTGCGGGTCCTGTATCGGATTCAGTTATTGGCGGATCTGCCCTTGCCACTGCGCCCCCCCCACTCCTATTAACATTGTTTAAGTGTTTACCAGGATGAAGTCTTTTTATAGGATACTATAAACATGCAAGCTTCTAGAGCATGCAGGCAGCCTGAATACTTGAAAAGGATCTATTGACCATTAAGCACTCCAGCTTTGATCTAGTCCCTTCAAGCATGCAGCTTGCCTGCAGGTGCTAGAAGCCTGCATGCTTCTAGCATGCTGTAAAAAGAAAGAAATGGGGCCACAGAAGTAGGGTTCCCTGTATCTGTATCCGTGTGGGGCCCTGGAACAGATCCCCTGGGGATATGGGAGGGATGACTGTACTATACTCCTCACAAAGCCTACAATTCCCATAACCTTCTTCACCTTTCTTCCAGTTTGGAGAATAGCTGCTTCTGAACAATTACTGGCAAGCCGTTTTTCAGAAACTGACCTCAGATAAAAGCAGACAAAATTATCTAATTCAAATACTTTCATACACATCTAAGTTTTATCCCCGATTATCCATGGTCATAGCAAAATTTATTATTTTTGGCTTAAAACCTGAACTCAACTTATCCATGAGATCGACTTATACATGAGTATATAGGGTATATTTCTTCATGTTATTGTTTCATTAATATTTTTGCAGATTTAATAGATGAAAACTTACATTATCAACCAACCAAGATTTTAACTGGGCAAAGTCTCTTATTGACTGAGATGCTTTCATAAGTCTGAATGTACCAATTCATACCTCCAGAACAATCACGGTCCCAACTATCATTGAGTACATGTCGTACTGTGCCACTTGGTGACTTAAAGAAGAGCTCAGGATCTTGAGAGCCTGCAAATATTGCTTCAGGACTTTTTTGCCAAGATTTATGAGAACTTCTGAAGTATTCCCCTCCAAATAAAGCTTGATCCAACTTCCATGAGTTTTTTCTGCCATCTTAAACTGTTCAAATCCAGGATCTAGTAATAAAGACATATTAACACAAATCAGAAGTTATCCAGGGGCTTTACCTACAGAATTCTTCTTATTTTCATTTATTAATGGAGGTAGCGTAATGGTTCCCTGGTAAGTATAAGGTGAGCAAAGCCAATTTTAAACCATGTGTTACATGTGTGCATAAGTCAGGTCTTCAGCATGGTTAAAGCTGACAAGCGAAGGAAGATCATTATTCCGAAAATGGGAAGAAACAATTGTGTACCTTCAAGGCTGTTTGCAAGTTAATCATAGGGAGCCAACATGAGGCCTGCTTCAGACCAGAGTCTGACTTTCACAGAATTTCCATTGGCTCCACAGCATCTGAAGTCAACAAAGACTCCTTCATTGCTTTAGTGTATTCCCCTGCTCAACGGGCTACAAGCCTGATCCTGCTTCTTTCACTCCGATTTGAGAATCAGATCCAACAGATTATAAAGCCAATATTGACTCCTGGCTCTGTCCATCTCTATCCTCATTGTAAACACAGCATTTCGATTTCCCAGTAGTCAGAAAATGAATTTTGCCTTTGTCTAGACAAAGCAGATTTTCTAGGAGTAAAGCATGTTTGCCAACCGCCAGGACAGTAATCAACTTACTTGCCTTTTTCATACGTGGGCATGTTTTCCTGGAGAAGTCTGCTGAGCTGAAACCCATTCAAGTGCAAGTACCGAAGTTGTTCTCTCATGGTCCTCTGCTGGAAAACAGGCAGGACAAGGTTCCCGACACTGTTTCTGGAAATGGGCAGGCCAAGACCTATTGCCAATGTCACAGCTAAGTCAGTCTGCTGAACAAGCTTTGGGGGTTCTGGAGGACCTAGGAGAAAAGAAAACATTGGCCTAGGCTTTACATGGGTTTGCATTCTATGAATGGAAATTATAACAGGTGTGCCCTAATATCCACTGATTCAGCCATCCACAGTTTCAGTTATCCATAGATATGGATACCAGAGAAGCCTACTAAAAAGATAGGGGAACATTAAATACATCTTTTTTACCTTTTTGCAGCAAAAGCACTGATGTTCCGCTATCTTTGAAAAGGTGTCCCCAGTATCCGTGGTCTCAGGTTAGGTATCCATGGTGAGATCTGGAACGGACCCCCAGGGGAAACCAGGGCATGCCTGTATTATGGCCAGAATCCAAAGCAACATTTCAGGCAGGCCTAAGTACTTGGCCTATGCCTTAAAAATGTTTTCTTGAACATGAGACATTTACCCCACACTGCTTTTTAAAGTCGCCCCAGTTTCACAAATAGGGCAGAGGGAAGGGGCAGCTCTTTGAGTAACAGAGCCCCCAAATCTCCTGGCTGTATTCTTCTTTGAATCCCAGGGGACTTCTCTATTCTATTTGGGAAGCTGAGGGCAGTTTCCCCATCCAGGTCCTGCTTAGCGCAATCTGCCTTTGCTCCATTCTTGATATAGCACTTTCCACCCAGCATGTCAACAATGGAGTTCAGTGATACCTTAAAGAGTAAAACATTAATTGCAGCAAAAGCTTACTTGATCAGATGCAACAGGGCAAGATTGCTTAGGGGCCAATCGTATCTAACTTTCCAGAGCCAAGGTAGCCACAATGCAGTTCTGAAGTAAGGGAACAAGCATTCCCTCACCTTTAGGAGGTCTCCATGACTGCCCACCATCACAACATGATGAGCGCACACAGCTGCATCAGCACGGGAATGTTAGATGGGATTGGGTTTCTCAGGGAAACTGACAAAAAGGTGACAAACCTGTGCCTGGGCTGTCTTGTTTCAGACATTAAACGGGGGCTTACATGATTGAATGTTCCCCCATTCAAAATAATTCTGCAGACAGCTAGCACATCAGGGAGAAATGTTCTAACCTAGGTTTTTCTTTGCAATGCTAGCTTTCTACCTGCAGGGAATTTTTTAAATGGGGAAATCACTGGCAGTCCAATCTTAACCTGCGCTGGAATAGGCAGGCCAACTGACCTGTGCTGTATCCAGTGCAGGTTAGGATATATTTCTCCTTACCCCATGTCTCGCGTCAGCCATCCCTAAGGGGCTACTCAGATTTGTGGCAAGGAAATCACTGGCACAAATCTGAGCAGGTTGGTGTAATGCTGAGCTGGCCAGAAGGGAGATTTAGAACCAGACTAAGGTGCTGTGACTGGTCCGTCCACTGGTCCACCCTCCCATCACTCTCCCCACCCGCTTGCACCAGCCATGCTCAGTTGGTGCAAGCTTACTTTTTTTTGGCACCACAGATGCTAGATTTGGCCTCTGTGAGCCAGCGCTAATCCATGCGCTGGCTCAGCCCACTCTGAAGGAGGTGCAAACGTGCTTTACGGCATGTTCGCAAAAACTCCTGGGTTGGTGCAAGCGACTTGCACCAGCCTATCTGAAGGTCTGGATTGCACTTTCAGGGCCAAATCCTATTCAGTTTTCCAACCATACTGTAGCAGTCCCAGTGGTGTGTGCTGCATTCTGTGGTGGAGGGGGAGCCTCCTCAAGATAAGGGACTGTTTGTTTGCTTTCCTTGGGGCTGCACTGCAGCTGCATCAGCCCCAGAAACATAGATAGGGTTGGGCCCACAGTCATTCAACTCCATATCTCAAGACCAAATCAGAACAGTCCAGAAATAATCACCTGCTCTGTAACAATCTTTTTTTTTGGGGGGGGGGATATTTGGCAGGGTGCAATTGCAGAGTTCTTCAGATGTGGACCGTTTTTATTCTAGCAACATAATAGCAATTCTAGCAATATTTTTATGACATAGCCGCTTTATTTATAATTTGCTTTCTTTTGACTTTTAGATAACGTGGATCTGTTTCTTTGAGAAAGGGAAGGGTATAATTGTTTTTTTTTAATTTAAAAAAATCCAACGAAAAAGCGACAACCTCCGCGTCAACCTAAACCCTTCCAGAGAAATCTGACCTTACCACTTCTCCTGTGGAAAGCGGAGCTGATGAAAAGCAGGGGCGTGAGCACCTCGCCCTCCGAGGACCCTCCGTGACTCCCTGTCTCAGACATTCCATGGTCTCCACATAGAACAAGCAAATGGGGCAAAGCCGACTCTCCTTCCAGCTGTGGGAAAGGAAATTGCCAGGGATTTAGCAGGCTGTGCTGATATATGTGCTGAAACTACCTTGGGTAATGTCTGTGGGTTTTGCATCAAAGGTTCTGTAACTGTGAGGCTGAACGTTTTCCCCCTTATTTTTCCTTTTGTAAAATTGTTTTATAGTTCATTTTTTATTCTGCATGTTAGCCGCCTTGAGCATTTGCTCCTGCAAAGGAAAGGTGGCATATAGAGCTTTAAAATAAATATATATCTTTAGCTAGTCATTTTTACTTTTCCTTGAGCGGCTCACAGGTTTAAGACCAGGCCACATGGCAGGCCATAGCCCACTTTTAGAGAAGGGATGTCATGCGACTGCCTGTCAAACAAGATCCCCAGCTGCTCTGACACTTAGTATGGCCAGGGCGTAAGAAAGGCAGAAGCGCCGAAGAACAGATGCTTTTGAACTATGGTGCTGGAGAAGACTCTTGAGAGTCCCCTGGACTGCAAGGAGTTCCAATCGGTCAATCCTCCAGGAAGTCAAGCCTGATTGCTACCTGGAAGGACAAATCCTGAAGCTGAAGCTCAAGTACTTTGGCCACCTCATGAGAAGAGAGGACTCTTTAGAAAAGACCCTCATGCTGGGAAAGATTGAAGGCAAAAGGAGAAGGGGACGGCAGAGGATGAGATGGCTAGATAGTGTTACCGAAGCAATGAATATGAAATTGGGCGAACTCAGGAAGCTAGTGGAGGACAGGGAGGCCTGGCGTGCTGTGGTCCATGGGGTCGCGAAGAGTCGGACACGACTTAGCGACTGAACAACAACAATGGCCAGGGAGTAGTTCGTGCCAATGTTGGCCCTGTAGCATCTGTTACAAAAAAAGCCCTCACTTACCAGGGACATTTTGGGGTGGGGGGGGCAGAGGATGGAGACAACAAATGACATCAAGCTCAGAGAGCAGCCCAGACAAACTGAGCTGCAGAACCTATTTTTTCAGAGGTTAAGCAAGAAGCACAACTTTCAGACAAGCTCTTAGCTGATAGAAAATTTGATTGATTTGGTCAGAATGTCAGCGCATAAAGCTAAAATTATGTATATCCAACATTGCTTTGAAAATCCCTTATATTTTTTAAAAATGTACTGTCTCTTTAAAAAAAATCATGCGAAACAGGTGGAAACGAAAACCAATGAGAACAGTAGCTTCATTCTCCAATCTCACGCACAATGTCAGGCATGGATTCAGCAAGTGGAATGGCAGGCGGAATCGCCTGCACTATTTAAACTGCTGTTTTGTTTTTGGTTTGCCGACTGCTTGGAGCTGAATCTGTACAAGTCCACTGCGACTAAGATGAGAAGCAACTGTAATTATTAATGTTTTAGGTATATTGGCTGATACATACTTTATACTGAGAGGCCCCAGCTTAACTTCTCCAACTCAAAAGCAGAATCAATGCACCACTAGGGCTGTCATCCTATGCCCATTCACTAGGGAGTAAGACTCCCTGAGCACAATGGGACTTGCGCCCAACATACATAAGATCAAGTTGTATGCATAAAAATGTCTTTCGATATACAATTCATGTTCTCACAATTAGATCCCCACCCACAACCAGACATTTTACCTTGGAGAGAAGAGAAGTGTGAATCTTCTGGATGATCTTATCCATTTCAGAGAGCTTGGGCCCTACTAAGGGGCTGTTGGGTCCGCTCAGGTGGCCTATATGGTCCAGGCCTAAGTAGTGAAGAATGAGTACATCCCAGTCTTCTCTTTTCAGCACATTATCTAAATGCCTGGTGACATTATCATCCACCTGACAGCGGGGGAAAGAAAAGCACAGACAAGTGAGAAAGCGCCATCGTTCTACCACTCAGTCTCCTCGCATCACCCACATTTCCAGGCAGAGAGAACCAGCAAGCAATCTCTGAACAGCACTACTGAAGAGTGACGGCCACTTTACAGAATCCCCAGAGACAGTAGAGCTTTTTTCTACTGCTTTTCCAAGGCCAGGGATAAAGCCCCCACAATGAAATAAACGGAAAAACATCTTCCAGGAAATGGCTAGACTCTCAAACGTGCTGTCAGCACATGAGCACTGCTTTCCTCTGGGCAGCATTCGAACACGGAGCCCATCACCCGCAACCGGAAGTCAAACAGGCCAGGAAGAGCTTTGTCATGAGTCTGCCAATTGCAGAAGCCAACCATTTGTCAGGTCCCTTAATTCTTAACTGATGACCTTCACTGCACTTTCAAGCCTCCAGATGAAATTATGTGGGTGAACTAACCCTATCCCTCCCCAACTCAGATCCCCACACACCACAATATCATTGTAGTAGTAGCAGCTTTAAAGGCCTACAAGAGCAGTACAGACTATTACATCGTACAAAGCAGTTCAAATAAAAAAATAATTGTCCACAGACTTGCAGACGGGCCACAGCCAAGAGTTAGACCACATTCTTTGCTTGCAGAAAGCACCAGGTCTGATTCCCGGCATCTTCAGGGGAAGCTATCTTGGGTAAAGTCATTTCACAGTGAATGAAGAGGTAGAAAGCAACGCTCCCTGCAGTGAACAGCTGGAACGAACTGCCATTTGCCTCTCCCACCCACCCCCACAGCTACCTCTTGCAAAGACTTTCCACCAGGCCACTATAAAACGGCATGAAAGAGTTGGAAATATGCTTATTTCCTCCTTGCCTTGTCATTCTTTTTGTCTTGTGTCTTTTTTAGCCTGTGGCTCCCAAACATTTTCAGCTGGCAGCTCCCTTGATCTACTGAGACTCCCCATTAGGGCTACAATCCTATACATTGTACTGTGCGGCAGGTCTTTCATAAGGTTTCGGCAGCTCCCCTGGCTGGTTTCTGTGGCTCCCCAGGGAGCCCCGGCTCACAGTCTGGGAACCACTGTTTTAGGCTGCACACCATCATGAGAATATGCAAGACCCCTTGAGTGCTGTGACCAAAATGACAGAACGACCAAGCACAGCGAACAAATACTAGAGCCATGGAAGGCCTCTGCCTTGGGAGGACCACTGCCAATAAGGGCATATGTACCAAGCACATTCCAAAACCTTGCCCATACAGAAGCAATGTCTATGGAGCCAACATATGGAACATTTAGAGCCTCACCAGGGTGGGGGTAGGCGGGGGGGGAGATGGAGGCTGCCAATTTTTTGACCGCCTCCAATTGCCACAGACACAGCAAAACATGCAGTTGAAACACAAAAAAAGAATAATTATAGGTTTTAGAAGCACACTGTGACTAAGGGCGCAATCCTAAACTGAGTTAGGCCAGCATAGGCTAAGCCAGCAAAGTTTAGCCAGCGCACGGAACTAGTATGTTTGGACCACTCAAAGTATGTTTGGACCACTCTCGGAGTCAGAGAGGTCAGCACACAGACGTGAGCCATCCTCCGTGACTCTGAGAGTGGCCCAAACACGCTTTATGGTGTCCCTTGTGCTGGCCAAACTTTGCTGGCTTAGTTTATGCCGGCCTATCTCCAGTCTTGCGCTCTAAGACGTTGCTTATGAAAAAGGCAGATCAATGACGTTTTTGACCAATTAAATAACCAATACACAGATGTATGACAAGCACAGAAATAAATCTTAACAGTGTTTGTTTGCACATCTAGCCTAGCACAACTAGGCTTCCAAAGCTACCTCTTACCTCTGTGTAGTCAGACACAAAAAAAGATGTGGTCCCATCATACTCCACGAAGTGCTTTGGAAACAGTCTAACCCAGGTGTCATCCCCATAAAAGATTATCCTTTTTCCAGCCATTTTAGCCTGCCAGATCAGGTTGTCTTCCAGCAAGGCCGGAGCATTGAGGTTCATGACAACATCAATGAAGCCCGGGATACTGCCGGTGGTCAATGCCTGCAAACAGGTATCCCAAAAAAAGGGAAGGTGAAATGTTAGACAGTGTTTGAGGCAGGAAAGAGCCTGCCTTATGACAAGCATTTAATCAATGAATTCCAGGACACAAAACACACAACTTGTAGATTAAAGACAACAAATTTACATAACTGCCAAGGCCGTGGTCACTGACCACACTAAAGTCTGACGTAATAGAACAGAGTTAAGATTGGAACATTGCCTACATTTGATTGGTTGATTCACCAATTACTGGAGCACTCAAATTGTTTGACTACGTTTTCTATGAAGCCAAGACATCATTATAAAAATGGCAATCGACCTTTTTGATAGATAGCATCACTGCACCATTCAACAGCATGGGAGGAATGAGTGGCCCTTGAACCCCACTCCTATCATATTCCGTCACATACGCCCACATCCTTTATTTACAAGAACAGAACCGCTGCCCTACAATCACCTTCAGTCTTCTTCTGCCCTCTTATTGCCTAATTAAGCCACAAGACTACTGATGGCACAGCTGACGCAGCATTGCAGCTAAGGGATGGACTTGCTCAGTTCAAATCCTGCCTCTGCCATGAAACCAGATGGCCTTAGACAAGCAGTACCCTCTGAGCTCTCCAAACTACCATACGGTGATAATACTTACAGTCAATTCTCGTTATCCGCTGGGATTATGTTCCTGGAAAACACAGATGGATCCAAATCTGCAGATACTGAATCACTTATCTTATGGGATCAATGGGATTACAGGGAAGGATAGCTAATCTAGTCAGGAATGCCAGCAATGGACTGCTTCAGAATGGAGCAGATAGCTTCAGAATGCCATGGAGGGTGCAAGTTACACTCTTGGTTTTTTGCAGATAAGTGAATCCATGGGAGCAGAGTACACAGCAAGGATTGTCTGTACTTACTTTACAGCAGCAGTCTCCAAACTGGAGACCACTGCAACAATCAAAAGTCTCCCTGGCATGACCCATGCATACCAATCTACCAGGGAGCAAAGTTACAGCTACTATTACAGTCGCCAAGTGTCACCGTGGCCAGCTGCACCTGCCCAGAGCGCCGGACTCTTAGCTTGCTGGGGCGACAGAACCCAGGAGTGGCTGGCCATGGCGACAACATTGCTCCCCAATGGAATGATAAGCATGGGTCACCCAGCAGAGGGAAGCAGCAGACACCGGATCCGGCCCGCAGGCTAGAGTTTGGAAACCACTGCTTTTCAGGGTTGTAAAGATAATACAAAGACTCCTTTCCTGCTAAGAGCGACTCACCTGGAAACAACGACAACGCTGGCACAAGAAGGAGCAATGGTGTGGGCCCTTCCCACATGGCCCGTAACTTCCAAGTTTGCCAAAGCAATGTGGAAGGATGGCACACTGCACGTCCTACCTAAAGGGACTCTTAACTTCCCTAATGTGCTACTTGTCGTAATATCAGGCATTTCTGCACACCATAGGAAGAGGACCAGGAGAGGAAGCTCCCTGCCGTGAACCACCAAGCCCTGTGCACTGTGGAGGGCTCTCCAAATGATCAGACAAGGTGCTCTGTAAGGACTAGACTGACATAGTTTTCTTGGCAATGTTTTGTTTATTATAAATAATATCCAGGGGAATTACATAAACAATTCAAATTAATGTTTATTATTTAATTTATTAATTTAATTAAATATCAATAAAATTAATATTAATATGTATATTAAATTTAATAAGATGCTTTCTTTCTAATATTTTGTTTCACTGTCCAGGAAAAACGGCAGCCTGATATACAGCTGTCTAAAGCGCCTGTATCTCTTTTATCTCATAGGAAGGCTGAGAACTCACCAATTCTTACACGTCACTAGTAACAAAGCTAATGGCTATCTGAAAGCCTGCTTTGAAGTTAACAGAAGTTCTACACAACCACAGTTTGCACCAGCATTAAGCATTTTACATACCAGGGCAACAGCTTGAAAAGATTCCAGATCTAATGCAAAAACAATATAAGCAAAAACATGACCAGCTTAATGCCATTTCAAAACAGAAACACACACCGCACACAGCGACAAAACCCCACCCACACCATACACACACACACCCCATCAAGTTAACCATTCATATCGTGGCTGTTGCACGAATCCATTTGCTAAAATAAATGACATCAACAGTTATAACAAATTGCGATTACCAGTTTCCGGAACAACAATCCCCCTTCAAACATCTATTTTGAGATGCAGACTGCAACATTTTATTTTGGGAACTTCACAGGGACTTTTTTTTTTTTACAAGCATAAAGCTAAAATTAATTGCAGCAGCTCATTAAGTCCTAATAAGACACTTCTCGACACTGCTGGAGTATTTAATTAGAAACTCACTAAACGCTAGTACTAAAGAATGAATATTCAGCATTAATGGCTTGAGGAAGAAGGCTGCCGCTTTAATGTTCCATTCAAAAAAGAAAGAAAAACCAAAGATGCCGATTGGGTTCAATTTCATGCAGCCCTCTAGAACAGACAGTCCAATGGCACCCCTGAATGGCACTTCTGACCTCCAGAACTGGAATTGGCTACAAACAAATCAAGCAGCACGTACTCAGCAGATGTAGCGCACGTTCTCTGCATTACTCTGCAACCATCATACAAGACCCCTAAATAGGTAAATTGCTTGCATCAGCCTGTAGACTGAAAGATGGGTAAACGGCAATAGTTCAACGTTCTAAAGTCAGAGATTAGAAACACTTCAAAAAAATCAGGCTGGGTTTGCAAATTTCTTGCTGCATTTCCCACCCCCCCAACTACAGCGTTCGAAGAACGTGTTGCACAAGATGTTCCATCTGAGCAACTTCGGCTGCAATCCTACACACATTTAAGTAGGAGCAAGTCCCACTGAACTCCATGAGACTTCTGAGTAGGCACTGCAGTGTTCCACTGTTCTATAGCACAGTGGTTCCAAAATGCTTGACATTAGAACCCACCTGAAAAAAAGTTGCACTTGAACAGCTGCTCAAGCCTCCATAATGGTGATGGGGCAGCAGTGCTCCCTGCAAGTAGCAGCTTGTTTAACCCTCGATGCAAATAATCTAATCTACTTTGTCAGTTTCACGAACTACCAAAACTTGGGTCATGACCCTCAGTCTGGGAACTGCTGCTATACTTTTTTTTTTGAACTGTTTTATGATTAACTCCTTGGGTACATTTTTTTTTTGGGGGGGGGGAGCTGAAAAGGCAAAATACACCCTATAAAAAATACAGGTTTCTGGAAGTACCTTTGCCCTCAAATTCAAATCATCATCAAACAGTATTTATATACCACTTTTCAACACAAAGTTCACCCAAGGGGTTTACAGGCAAATAATAATAATAAAGTTAAATGGCTCCCTGTCCCAAAATGGCTCACAATCTTAAACACCACCAGCAACAGCCACTAGAAAAGACACTGCATAGGGGTGAAGAAGGACAAAAAATCTGAAGAGGTAGCAGTACTCCTGTACCTAAAACTTTTATCTATCTGCTTTTTTTGGCTTGGCTTGTGTTGTAATGCTGCACAGTACGTTTCATGCCCATGTTTCAACCATTCACATAAAACATCCCATTTTCAGACTTGCCTAGTATACCCACAATCTTTGATGAGCAGTTCGAAAGCACCTAAATGCAAATAGATAAATAGGGACCACTTCGGTGGGAAGGGCGTTCCATGCGCTATGGCGTAGAGTCATGCCAGCCACATGACCGCGGAAGCTTGTCCTCGTACAAAACGTCCGGCTCTACAGGCTTTGAAACGGATATGAGCACCGCCCCCTACAGTCGGTCACGACTAGACCATTCGGGAAATCTTTACCTTACTTACTTTTCCACATTGTTATACAGTCCTTTTTCCCCCTCCTTTTGCCCTCACAACAACCATGTGAGGTAGGTGAGACTGAGAGTTAGTGACTGGTCCAAGGTCACACAGGAAGCTTCATGGCTGAGCAGGAATTTGAACCTGGACCTTCTAGGTCTAAGTCCAACTCCAAACCACTACACTATCCTGGCTCTCAGTTGATCAGCTAAGTAGTTCAGAAGCACCTTAAACATTTGGGGATGACACATTCTCTATTTTGATGTACAGCTGTCCCAATTCCAGGTTCTACAAGTAATCAAGGTGTCTTGGACTACACCCACTCTGAGTTCTCTAGCTGGGGGTGGGACAAGTCACATAACCATTTGGCGGTATAATCTTGTGACTCTACTTTGGCTAGAAGTATAAAAATAAAGTGTTCCGTTTCAAGCAGTCAACATGCCTTCGACTATGCTTGTGCCAAAATTTGAGTGTGTATTCTGGTCTCCAGTGAGACTCCAAGGCCCAACCACTTTCACTGCACGCGGGTGTCAAATCCTAATATCATAGTCTGATTATTATTACTACTATAAAAGGTTTCCCCGAGACCAAATGGTCTAGTCATGACCGACTGTAGGGGGCGGTCCTCATCTGTTTCTAAGCCGAAAAGTTGGCATTTGTCCAAGGACAAGCTTCTGTGGTCATGTGGCTGGCATGACTATATGCCGTAGCACATGGAACGCCGTTACTTTCTCACTGAAATGGTACCTATTTATCTACTCACATTTTTAGGTGCTTTCAAACTGCTAGGTTGGCAGGAGCTAGGACAAGCGACGGGAGCTCACTTCGTAAGAGGTAATAAATACCGTCAATGAAAGGCTGAAGGTTAGGAAGGATGAAAGAAAATATCCACATCCAACATCTGGGGGGGGGGCGGACAGTGTACCTGCAACACCACTGAACAGAGTATGTTAAAACAGTGAACTATCATCTCTTATAATGCTAACTTGCAGAATTTTCTTAAGCCGGGGGGGGGGGGGGAGAGACTGAAAGGGATCCTCTCCTACTCCCAACACAGAAAGCCCATTTTTACCCCAAGAGCAACTCTGAATTAGAGCCAAATTTCAAAACAGCACAAGGAACTACAGGAATACTTAAAAATAACCAAGCTTTTCCAAACAAGTCACTCACACTCACACCATGCTATTCATCATGCCTTCATGCTGAAACTGTCCACATGGTAATATCTATAACAAAACAGGAATCCAGCTTTTTCTGCCTTATCTCTTGACCTCCAAACAGAAACAACCCTGTTCATTGTCAACACTTCACTCCATAAAATTGATCTTGCCTCATGTTTACTAGGGACATGGATGGATGGATTCTCCTGCGCACTGTTATCCCTCAACAATACAGTTACCTATACAGTTGTCTATAAATGAATTGGAAGTTTGCCTTTTTTAGCCCTCAACAAGGAAAACCAATGATTCAATGAATCCATATGCACCACACAATCCTAAGCACGTTTACTCAGAAATCCCACTGGATTCAATGGCACTTATTCTCCAATAAGTTTCTTTACAATTACAGCTGCCTTCGCGTCCCTTTTATCAGAGGCAGAGTAAACACGTTTAAAATAAATTTAATTTTTGAAGAGTATTTCCATTTTGGCAACCTTTCCTTATTGGTAAGGGCAAGCTCATATTCTTATCATATTCAACAGTTTTATTCATATTAATTGTTTTCAATATTTTTAGTTTTTAGCATTGCTTGGAGGCAATAGTACCTCCACACCAGAAACACAGTTACACTGCAAGGAAAACAGGGAAACTCTCACATTCTGAAGCAAGTCACAAGAGTGGTGGAAGATACCAATTCAGCATCAGTTATTGCACATTCGATTTTTCACATCGCCGAAACTTACTTTAATTCGAGGCATGGTGACAGTTGGTGGTTTGGCTTCTGCCCTAAAACTATGCGATGTTCCTCTTTCAATCAGCTGCGTCGTATGGGGCATGAACTGTTTCCCTTTTGAGCCAAACACAAAGTCATCTCTCAGGGCATCTATTAACACTATGACCACCTTCTTGAAGAGAGGAGCTGGAACCTTGCTCCAGTTGGAAGAGAATCCTAAAAAGGAAAGGCAGTGGATGAGCCCTCTGCATTCATTTTTAACCGGAACACCCATCTCTGTTATTGCCTCCTTTTTCCAACCCCTTTTGGAGACCAGGGTCCACAAGTACCGTCACTGGAGTCACAAGCACAACAGTGGGTTTAATTCTGATCATCAGAACTGGGCTGCAGATTCCAGTAAGGAGAAGTCACTGTATTTTGCTGCTGCTAATTTTCCCTGTTGAGCAACTAAGCCACTGATGCCAAACCTGTACAACAAGTTTATTTTGGAGGCATGTCTTCTAGTTGTACAAAGTGTGATGGCATAGGAAATGGGTGGGATGCAGGGCCCATGTAAAATGTCTCGCAGAAGCACCTGCCTGCTATGTTTAAGGGGTCCTTGCTGGTTGCAGGTGCCATTCTGAAGATCCCTGCAGCCTCAGGAAGGTCTCTGTAGATATCTTTTGGCACTTCCTGCTGCACTCTGCTGGCTTCCTGAGGGTCTCTGCTGGATCCTTCTGATACATCACCCCATTGGTCCCACAGGATCAATGGTTTGTTATCTGCAAATTCACAATTGGCAAGGATTTACAGAAACCTAACCCTAGCAGATTCAAGCTAGGCTTCAGCAGTATGTGCATCGAGAACTACCAGATATACAAGCTAGTTTCCGAAACCAGAGGAACTAGAGATCAAATTGCCAACATTCGCTGGATCATGGAGAAAGCAAGAGAGTTCCAGAAAAATCATCTACTTCTGCTTCACTGACTATGCTAAAGACTTTGACTGTGTGGAGCACAACAAACTGTGGCAAGTTCTTATCAGTACCAGACCACCTTATCTGTCTTCTGAGAAACCTGTATGCGGGCCAGGAAGCAACAGTTAGAACTGGACATGGAACAACTGATTGGTTTAAAATTGGGAAAGGAGTACAAGGCTATATACTGTCACCCTGCTTATTTAGCTTATATGCAGAGTACATCATGAGAAAAGGCTGGGCTGGATGAGTCACAAGCTGGAATCAAGATTGCTGGGAGAAATATCAACAACCTCAGATATGCAGATGATACCACTCTAATGGCAGAAAGTGAGGAGGACCTAAAGAACCTTCTGATGAGGGTGAAAGAGGAAAGTGACAAAATTGGCTTGAAGCTCAACAGTACAAAAACTAAGATCATGGCAACCACTCCCATCACTTCCTAGCAAACAAAAGGAGGAAGACATGGAAGCAGAGACAGAGTTTATTTTCCTGGGCTCCAAGATCACCATAGATGGTGACTGCAGCCATGAAATTAAAAGACGTTTACTTATTGGGAGAAAAGCTATGGCAAACCTAGACAACTTAATAAAAAGCCGAGACATCACCCTGCCAACAAAGGGTAGTCACAGCGATGGTTTTCCCAGTAGCAATGTATGGCTGTGAGAGCTGGACCATAAGAAAGGCAGAGCGCCGAAGAATAGATGCTTTTGAATTAAGAAGACTCTTGAGAGTCCCCTGGACTGCAAGGAGATCCAATTGGTCAATCCTCCAGGAAGTCAAGCCTGATTGCTCCCTGGAAGGACAAATCCTGAAGCTGAAGCTCAAGTACTTTGGCCACCACTCTTTAGAAAAGACCCTCATGCTGGGAAAGATTGAAAGCAAAAGGAGAAGGGGGCGGCAGAGGATGAGATGCTTAGATAGTGTCACCGAAGCAATGAACATGAAATTGGGTGAACTCAGGAAGCTAGTGGAGGACAGGGAGGCCTGGCGTGCTGTGGTCCATGGGGTTGCAAAGAGTCGGACACGACTTAGCGAGTGAACAACAAGACCTGAACGGGATTGTGCTGTCAGTTAGGTGAAGCTACTCACGGAGGGAGATGGCTGCGCTGATTTTACTCTGTAACTGTCATCTACACAGAAGGTTCAATAAACTGCGGGGTTAAACCAGATTCAATCCCGTAGTTTTAGCCGATTTAAATTAACAGAAGGGAAGCGCTTCCAGAAATACCCGAGGTAAGACCTTGCTAGGCAAACAGCAACAAGCTTAAAAAGGAAACATGGGCGCAGCTCTCACTGTTGTAACACCAACCAACCCTCCTCCCAGTCGCGCCGGGAAGTGAAGTGAAGTGAAGTGAAGAGAAGGGAGGGAGGATCCATTTACCTGGCGGGGGCGGCTCCGGAGGAAGACCGGAGGGAGCCCCATTCCGAGGCAACGACCTCACTTGCACCGGGAAGAAGCCCCTGAGGAAAAGCGCGACGCCCAACACCTGCACTAGCAAGGCAGAAAAGGCGAAGACCCCCGAGCGCAGCCGCATCGTGCAACTCCGAAACGGACCGGGAGTGCCCAAAATCACGTAGGCACCGGTAGCGCACCTGCACGCCAGCACCTTCGGCAGGCCAAAGCACTTCAGGCATGAAAGGAGGCCAGCCAATCAATGCACGCCCAACCACACAACGTCCACAGCGATTGGCTGTCGACCGACCAGTCACCGGCAGCCGGGTTACAGAATAAACCGCCTCAAACCAGCGTCTAAGCAACGACCAATCAGAGGTGAGGAGGTAGGAGAACTACATATTCCAGAACGCCTCTGCGGCAGATCCTCCTAGTGCTTGTAAATGAAAGTCTGAAGTTTCGCTGATTCTCTAGTTGGCCCTTCCCCTTAATGCTTGCCTTTGGTATGAGAGGGGGAGGTACTTGTGTTGCGACTGTGCCTTTTAAATTATTTATTAGTATAGTGGACAGGGCCTTATAGGCACTAGTGTTCTTCAGACCTTTCCCCTCCTCCTTTCAAAACGTCCCCTCCTCCTTTCAAAATGTATCTAAGAGCATGTTCCTATGCATGGCTACTCAAAAGTAAGCTCCATTATATTCAATGGAGTTCGCAGTACAGCCTTAAGAGTGAATGTTGACAGCATGGCTCAAGAACAACTGCATACAAATACTGTATACACAAAAGAAGCCGCGAGGTTTCTTTCCAACTGCCCTCCTTCCCAAACCAGGAACTAATACAATACTAGGGTACTCTGAAAGGGGAAAGAGTCTCTGCCAAAGAAGTCTCAGCCTAGTTTCCATAATTATTTGAAGAAAGCCAGAAGAGTTATGGTGATATAAAAAGCAAACTAGCTTTGCCAGGGAAACGCAACTGTTTTTGCAGCAACAGATTGAGCAATGACCCACTTTTTGGAAATTGTGTCAGATTACGCTGCATGCAGGCATGCACACACGCTCACAGACAAGATTGTTAGTTTACATCTCCAGAACCCATAATTTTAAGGGAAAACCTCCTTGTCTACACAGCTTGCAGAAGTGGAATGATGGGAGAAACTTACAGGCATTACAAGCCCTCCAATGCTTTCCCAGGTCTCATAATGTCTTAAATGGCCTTAAAATATCACTTCTGGTTTTTGCCAAAAACCAGAAGTTACATTGCTTCAGCTGAAGTGACTATTCTGAGGCCCACCAAGGCTGCGCATGGGCACACATGGCCTTGGCGGGCCTCAGAAGAGCCTCTGGAAGACAACCAGAGCACAGGACTGGTTGTCTTCAGAGGCTTCAAGTTGAGCCTCATCTGGCTCAACACTATTCTAGTGGTACCCATGTTGAACCAAATCTATGGATGTAAAATCCGCAGATAATTAGGCTCCACCTGTAATAATGGTCATTTTATTTTCAATCCCTTTTCTAATGTTCCTAGGTAGGTGCTACCACAGAAAAGATCTGCTCTGGGCTCTTATTGATATCATCTCAGTAAAATGGGGAAACAAAGCAGCTGGTGGCCAGACATCCTCCTCCATTTCAACCTTCTGGCCTGGGTAAATTTCAAAATGTCCTACGGTTCAAGACACAGTGGGTGCCAGCATCAAAAGAGGCTGCCCACATTGCTTGTTTGCCCTTTATTCCTTGGGTTACATTAAAAAAACACAAATACAATTTAGGGGCTCCTGCGTCCCTTCTTCCTATTCTAGCCCCTGTCCAAGTCCCCTCTGGAGCACAGTTCCTTCGTTGGCTGTCAGCCACTGTGATTTCTGAGATCATGGCGAGTGGGTTTTAAGCACATGGAATTTGGTGCTGCTTAGTGCTGGACAAGAGATTTGGTGCTTGACTGCAATCGACTGGGGAGTTCAGTGCTGTTTCTTTCCATGGGGTAATTACTCTGGATTGAGCAGCCATGGCCTCAGCCCACCAGCTCGGGGGGGGGGGGTTGAAGAGAGTGGGGTCTCTTGTTCCAACTTCCAGGCAAGCTGTGAGGGGTGGGGGGGAAGAGGGGGAGGGCTTCTGTGTGGAGGTGGGTTGGTGGGTGAGAGTTGGGGGGTGAGCGTATGGTTTGCTTGGATAACCATAAAAGAGGACAACACATCCTAAAATCAATATATATTTAGCTTTTATTTTGTCATGTCCTACATTTTTTTTAATATCCTACATTCTGGAGTGCTGTCCTCCTTTATGGTTATGGCACCTGATCACCATGAGCATGAGAGAGTAAATTGAGATACAGTCTGTGTTGGTGAATTGCAACACACAGTAAAGTTAGTAGATTGCTGCCTGCAGAACTGTTGGATTGAGAAGTCCTCGCAGGTTGAAAACAAGCTGGGAATACTCTCCTGCGCTGATTATCCATATTACAATGTCATGCGTAGATACGAAACCACAGCAACACATGGATTTTTCTTAATTAACTGGGGCTACAATCTTATATCCGATTACCTGGGAGTAAGTCCCACTGTTTTCAATGGGCCTGAGTAGACACAGATTGTAATACAACTCTTTCAAAAGTCAGCACAGGTTCCCTGCTGCTGAAATTCCATTTCTTTAAAAAGGAGATCTGCAGGAACTAGTTTCAATCTTTGCAAGAAAAAGAAAAAACTTGGAACAAAGGCAAATTATGGAATCAGTAGAGATGTTTATTTCCAGTAAGTAAAATAGAATTACAGCTCAAGTCTTACTGAACACAATGGGCTAACTTTTAAGTACAATAAACAACACCATTGTCAAGCACCTCTAGCAATCAGGTTTGGGAAATTTAGGCTGTAATCCTGTTCTATGGCAGAACGTCTGCCCATCAGTATAAGGCAGCCATTTTCAATCAATTTCAGCTCACAGTGCACTGACAAAGTGCTAAAATTGTCAAGGCATACAATTGGGTTTTTTTGCAATTAACAAGGCACACCCCATGGAAGGTTCACATCACCCAATGGCCCCACTAATAAATGACGGCCCCAACTGCCACGGCACACCAGCAGACCAAGCGCAACCCACCAGTGTGCCACACAGCACAGTAGTTGAAAATTGCTGGCGTACGGAATATTGTGCTAGATGGATCCCTGGTGCACAGAGCAGCTTCCCACTTCTCGTTTAGATCTTAGTTTTAAGTAATATCAACTATAGACTTTCACCTTCAGTGTCTTTGGCTGCAGCTTTGGACCAAAGATTTCTCACATTCTCTCCTAAATTAAGAGGAATCATTAAATAAATAGTCCTTTTTTCTTCATCACCAAAGTCTAGTTAGAACTTCAATTCCCATCACAACACTTTTCCTCAGTTGATTTACAAAGTGACAGGTCTTTTTAGTTTTTCCCAGCTTCAAAGTTGGTTTTAATTTCTACAAAATCTCACTTAAGGTTCTGTTTGATTACAGCATGGTTACAGCTCTCAGCTGTGCGCAGTAAAGCTGTTGGTTTCAACCACAAATCTTACATTTGTGTTTGGTACAGTGGCATAGCTTAAGGAGGGTGCAGGGGGGCAACTGCACCAGGCAACAAGCTTATGGGGGCAGTAAGCATAGCTTGATACTATTGGCCAAAAAATTGTGAAAACCTTGGTAAGTACAAATAACACATCATATTATATATCATTGGAAAGGTAAATTAAATACAGAATACAATCAACAAACCATGTTGGAATATCTTTATTATATCAAACATTATGACCAATTAACCAGAAAACTTTTAACTTACTTAATAAAATTTGATTTCATGGGGGAGAGGGCTACAAAATCTAATTTCACCCCTATATAAATAGGCAGATAAATTTATCTGGGCAGGAGGTTTAGTTGAGACGGTTAAAGCCTCCCTTTGCCCGAAGATAAGATCCGAAGGTCGCCAGTTTGAAAACACTAGACGTCTCTGTGAGCCGCAGACCTTGAGAATTGCGACTGATAAGAGCTGTCTCCAGCTGCCTGCGAGAGAGGAGTTGTGCTGGGCCAGCTGTTTCTTTGGTGGGAGCAGAGAAGCCGTTTATCAGCCAGCAGGAAGGCAATCGTGTGGCCAGAAAGAAAGACTAAACCATAAAAGTTCTATCTGTATGTTGTTGTAGTTCTTGAAAGATAGAACTTCTTTGTAATTTGTAAAAAAAACACCTTGTGGGTTTAGAGAAATAAAGCCTGCCTATGTAAACTGCCTTGAATTAAAGCCAGAGGAGCAATCTAATGGCCAAAGAAATATTATATTATATTATTATCATTATTATATTTACACAAGCTTGAAAACTGCAGGAGCTCAGCTCCTTTCAGGGCAGTTAGCAGCTACTTGATTTTTGAACAGCCTTAGGGCTTGAGACAGTTGGTTAACTGATCATTTCATCACCTGTGTGTTCATTGGAGGCTCTACGACCCAACAAAAATCTGGTCCTGACCCACAATTTGGGAACTGCTGTTCTACAGCATTGGTAAAACTGATGTATTTACAAAAAGGACACCAACTGCCCTGAAAATACACCGCTTGGATGCAATTTCATCTGGAATATATATAATCCAACAGCAGACTTTTGAGGCTCACTGTGAATTCCACCCATTTCTTCCCTGCCTGCGCCGAAAACGTCTGGGCCTCCTGCACGGAAATGGCCCTTGTACAGCCCCTTGGAATGAAATGGAAGAACTCATAGATCTGGCCAAAAGCATCCACTGGAAGCAAAAAAGAATGAAGGTATCATTTTATCGGTCGCAAGAAAGAACCGATCAGTTTTCTGATTCATGGGCTTTTATCTAGTTTGTGAATAGCTCTGGGTGGTGCTTTTCAGACTCTGTACAGCCAGAGGAAAAATGTCAGAGCTCTCTCTGCCTGCTAGTGTTTTAAGCCGCAGGATGCCGTTGTTTGTGCCGTTTTCAAATACACACCATTTGTGCTACCCGGTGCACTCAATGTGAGAACAATGACTCTCCTCCTGGAATTGAGACGATGCCGCAATTACCTGAGCATGCAATCTCTCCTGGAGCACCTGCAGAAAAGACGGAACGGCAATCGGGGCTTTTCTTAAAAGGATATTCAAAGTCCTCGCCACCTCAATGGCTTGTTAGAGTCAGCAAGCCCTAGGATTCCTTGCCACTTGGTTCCTGCTGCAAAACTTGGCAACGGGATGCAAAATGTTGCCTTTTCAGATTGAAGTTAATGTGTGGCCATGGGATTTTTTTTTTTTAAATGCACCTGTGTGCCGAGAGAGAGAATCAAAGTCGCGCTAGGGGCCATCTGACTGAGTGGAAAATGGGACAAATGATGCCAATTACGCCCAAAGCCCCAAACAAACAAAATTTGCTTTCCAGAAAAACAAACAGCTAAGATATGTTTTTGTTTTTTTAATACCTATTCCTCCCAAGAAGGACAAAACCAACCTTCCCTGGGGGGGGGGGGCACTCATTAGGATGTCAATTCAGAGAAGAAACAGTTATCCACCCACTCCTACTATGGGTCTGTTGGGAGCCTCATGTGGCTGAGTTAAAAAAAAAAATCACATATGACCCTAAAAGCACCATTGTGCTTATTTTGCTCCTGAGGACAGTTCCTATTGAAACTTCCTGGGGCAAAGTAGCTGCTGAAGTGCATTTTTGTCAGCCCCACAATGTGGAGGAAAGGGGTAAGCCCTGTTCCCACACACTACAATCCTGATGTACATCTGTGGCTACTTTTTTTTTTTTATGAAGATGGAAATACAATTAAGAATCTGACACCCCCTCCCGCAAAAGGGGTCACTTTGGCCTGGTGGGCCAGCAGAAGCAACAAACAGTTTAAAAGGAAATACAGTATTAAAGATGGTCTGGCCTTCACAGAATGGTTAGTTAATCTTAATAGTGCTTTTATGCCTCAGTCATAGCACCCTCCCCAGCCCACGTAACTAGTGTTGCCCTGGCAAAAGCTGCTTTACCATTATTGTCCAGCTGTTGTCAAGCAGTTTCCACCAACAAGCGCAGCGGGCCTGCAGGCAAGAAGGCCATAGTGGCCTCTCACACACTAGTGGTCCCACAGACACCCACTGGAGGAGAAAAGCCCACACAGAGGTTGAGGGAGGCAGGGGAAGTGGGACAGGGGACAAGGAGGACGGGATGACTGCATGTGTCAAATTCCTACCCCATTCCTGTGCCTGATCCACCTGCATGAAGCAACGTGGACTTGCAACTGAGTTAGGGGCAGGTCCAGGTTGCCTCATAGCGGCTGCTGGGGTTTTCCCTGGGGGAAGGGGACAAATCCCCCCTTACCCAGAGGAGACCTCCCGCAGACGAAAATGAAGCAGCTTGATCAACTAAATGTTCCTTCATTGCTTGACAGCTCAAATTATTTCATTACAGAGGCTTTAAAGTGTTTTTGTTTCCCTCAGAAAGTTCAAGGCATAGACTCACCATCAATTTATATTGGGGTGGTTGTTTTTTTTTTAAACCAACTGCAATTACTTCCACGGCAAAGCCTCAGGGAATTATAATTGGGACCACTGGCAAAAGGGGAGGTATAGGTTAACAAAAAAAAATGCTCTTTCTGAGAAAGCAGAGACCCCTAACTAACCCACACAACTACAGTTTCTAGAAATCCCTAGGGAGGGAGTGACAATCTCTCAAACCAGTCTCAAGGTGTGCTCAAGAAATCCATTCTGTTGTGGGTTTATTTTATTTTTTTCCAGACACTTGTACTGAATAGATTTTATTCTTGTCTCTGCCCACCTGACTCTATTCATATTTCGTTCAAACACACACACACACTTTTGTCATTGCCAGTTTCTATAGAAAATTAAGACACTTGGAAGTCATTGTTTTCTGAAATTTTACAGCCAATTTCAACATTAACTGGTGATGTAACATAGGACTTGTCCATGCCCCCCTTTTTTGTGCAGCACTCACTTTTGAATTGAAGAGGATTCTGGAGGAAAAAAAAATGGGACATTTTCCTTTCCTAATGTGTGTGCACTCTCTCACTCATGGTCAGTTCTTTCAGACACACACTTGCTCACGCTCTGTCATGAAGCACCTGCAGTCTTCTTCTATGCACACACGTCAATCCTGCGTGTGGGAGTGAGGCTGCTTGATTGGGGCAGGCAGCACCATCAGCATCATGTGCAGCTAGAGGATCTCACTTTGCCCACCTTGGGTCCAACAGCTGGCTAACCGGCAAAAACACAACTCCCCATCCCAGAGGACTCCTCAGAGGGGCAGTATCACTGTGAGCGAGCGTTGCAGTGGACTGTGCGAGAAGGCGAGCCAGCAAAAGAACAGCTTGAGGACCTGTCCAGGATGGACTTAGGATTGCCTGCTGAAGCTCGATGGCATGCAGCCAGAGAGAACCACACTGTGGAGGCTACATCTGGGACTGAAGATTTGGTGAAACAGAATACTGTTTATTTGTAAAAGCCCAATTGAAAAATGGTGGTTTAGACTACCATGTAAGCCACCTTGGGCATTGGCTTCAGCATGGGAAAGGTGGGATATACATTCTTCAGGTAAGTAAATATCAAGGCTAACTGAGACGTGCACTTAAAAATCACAATATGATCTGACCGCAGATTCGTATTTAACAGTGTATGCTGGGCAGGGAGGTTAGCGTTCCTCCTTTGCCCCTGCTGTCATTTGGATCCCAACAGCCCTCCCGCGCCCCCAGAAAAGAAGAAATGACTTTCAATTTAAAACTGAAAACTGAGTGTGCCAGGGATTAGGATCCACTCCGGCTTCTGAATGTGGTGTCCTTCAGTGATTTCACCAATACGAAAAGAGTGACTTGTAGGAGTTTGCTTCCTGGTAGTACATCTGGTAGTACATCTCCAATGCCTCTGTGGGGTGGGGGAGGGGAGAGCAGAATTTTGATTCAGGTCTACAACTGCGAGTGCAATCCTATGCTGCGCTGCATCCAAGGCAGCATTTGAGCATGCAGGAGCCTCCCAGGCGCAAGGGCATGTTTGTGCCCTTACACCATGGGAGGCTCCTGTCTCTCCAATGACCTCCTTGGATTTGCGGGTTCTGTGGGCGCAGAACCAAGGAGACCGCGCTGCCCAGGGAAGAGATCTAGGACGCGGTGTAATGGTTGCAACCCAAGCCCACCTTCTCCCCGGGTTGACACATTCACAGGCACACCCACACTCACCCAGTTCCGCCCACCCCTGCCCAGTTCCTCCCTCCCTCCCTCCCAGAACTGCCCCTGTACCAGCAGAGTTCAGCTGGTGCACGGGCGACTGTGGCTGCACTCTCTGGCTGCCGCTATAGCTAGCACCCGTCTGGGAGTATTAGCGCCGACGTAGGGGTGCTGCTCGGCACATCTCTGTACCTTTACACAAGGGGAATCCAGTTGGTTTTGCTTTTTCCACCCACTTATTTGGACAGGCAGCCTCCACTGAGCAGTGACCTTGGCTTCTGAAGCCCCCTTGATTTAAATTGTCAGCATATAGCATAAGCACATCATCAGATCTCTTGCATCCTGCTGGCACATAGTGTGGGAACTGGAGCATTGGAGCAAGAAAGCAATGCCAAGCAATATTCTTTGTGCAAGGCCATCGCTTCCCCGTTGTCACTCGATACCTGCCTGCCTTCCCAGCGCAACAGAGTCATTACACAAAGTGCTCCAATGGTGCAATTTTCTTTCAATGCTCTCTTGTTTTTGCAGCATGACTGAAGACCATTTCCGGATGACAGCAACACGCTCTTCGACCTGCCGGGTAGTTCTGCGCCCTTGAGAAGCCTCGGCAATAGCATTTGCATCCCACTGAAATTAAAGCACTTGCATTCATCATCTATCAACCAGGATGCTCACATTACGCTTGACACCAACAGCATTACTTTCCAAAAGCATAGCTAATTGTGTTTACTGTACACAAGATGAAGGATGCAACAGCATCAGCCCTCAAATGCAAAGAATTAGCTGGACATTAAGGCAATAGATTACCTCTGCTCAGTAGCGTAGCTATCTATGGGGTGGGGGGGATGGGGCGTCCAGGTACCACCTTCGGGGTACGTCGTGTGTCACCACTAGGGACCAAAATTGCTAAAATTATGGTTTTAAGAAATAATACCATTATGTTATATACTGTTGGATGTGGAATTTCATGAGGAATTCAGTGAAAAAAAAGAAATGTCTTGTCTAGCAAGGATTATGGCCAAAAACCCAAAAACAAAAATCACAACTTATGTAAAAATTGTGTTGTGTGTGTTTTTAAATCGCAATTTTTTGGAGTAATACCATCATGTTGCATACCTTTCGATGTGGAATTTCACGAGGAATTCAATGGAAAAAACCAGAGTAATATCTTCATTCTGTCCAACATAATAGCCAAAGAACAAGACAAAAATACAATTGTCTTATGTAACATTATGTATGATACCTACATTGAACCTCCAGATGCAGACACAGTATGTCACCGAGTACTATGGGCAGGGGAGCAATTGCAAGGGAGGGCACTGGCATTCAACCATTGCTTGTGGGGAAATATGCATTGTATTTTCTGGCTGTTGGTATTATTCATTTCATGTCATGATTATTACGATCTCTCGGCCTCGCCTACCTCACAGGGTTGTAATGAGGACAAAAGAAAGGGAAGAAACATGCACATCATCCTGAGCTCTTTGGAGGGTGTATAAAATGTGAAAATACATAAATAATTTTGTTGAATGGGGGGGGTGTGTCTCAAATATTTATGGGCCCCAGGAGTCAAATGACAGAGCTATGCCACTGCTTCTTCTTTCTCTTGTCTGAGGCTCTATACACTGAGTACCACTGAGTGTGAGAGGACAGGGTCAGTGGCCTCTCTGTTAATTACTTGCTCTTCTGGAAGCATAGCTCAACAGCCCAATCCTTCTTTTTGGTACCCCTATTTGGATAACAGCCCTCAATAGAAGGATGGAACAACTACAGGGCTCCTTTCTACGTAAGATCTGTGGTGTTTCCCACCGTATCGCATACTCTATGTTTGGAACTAGGCCAGCATTCTATTGAATTTCAGGCTTGGACCAGGTTCTTTAGATTCTGGGTTCGGGTTGGTCTTATGGCAAATACAGACCCTCTGCTAAGAGGAATCCTTGCGGATTCATTTAGAACACTGGCTCTTTATTCCTGGAAAAAAAATCCAACACATGGACCTTTCGGTTGACTTATTAGGGGCCGGGTTGTGAGCTGCGGCTGTAAGATTAACTAGACAAGTAGACATTGATAGACAGGAAACAATTGCAGCAGCGACAAGAACATGCTTCCCATTATACTATCACCTTGGGATAAACTATGACAGTGGACCTAGCTACCTGTCCTTTTTATGTTGCCCACAAGAGAGAAGGGTTTTTATGCTAGCCCGCTGTAATGCCTTCCCCTTGCATGATCTTATGGGTAGATTTAAAGGCCAACCGAAGGAGGAACGCAGGTGCAGTTGTCTGTCTGGGTTATAGAGTATCTACCCCACATCCTGTTATACTGTTCTGGGAAACAAGAGCTGCACTCCAAATTTCTCGCATCTCTATTACCTACTAATCTGGGCCAGGAGGAAGGAATGTTATTATGGAACCTGTTAGCAGGAAAGGATTACTGTACTAGACAGGTGGCCGTATTTCTCAAGCTTTGCATAGGGGAAAGTCATACTATCTGTTCTTAAAAAAGTGGAATTTCTTACCTTGAGAATTCCTATTCTGGGATGAGGAAAGGGGAGGCGTTCGAGATCTCTGGGAATGGCCCTCCTACTCTGGAAGGCAGGGCTGGCTGAACCTTTGAGGCGCCCGTAGGAGGGCTTCCCATCCCCAGTACAGACTGACGAGCAGGAAAAACCCTCCACACCATCCCTTGAACTCGTCTGGGCCACTCCCAAGCGACATCTGGGAACTGGAACACCATTACTCCTAAGTTCAAAACACTGAACCAATAAGACATGGGCCCGAAACAAGGGACTCACAAGACAGCAACAGGCAGAAAAGAACAACCAGGGTAGAGGAGGATCAGACACCGACTCCCCGCTTCAACACCCCCTAGTCCTGAGCCTGGTGAGAGGTCGGTCAAATGCCTCCCCTTTCCTCATCCCAGATTAGGAATTCTCAAGGTAAGAAATTCCACTTTTCTCTGGGAGAATAGGGGAAGCATTCGAGACCTCTGGGATTTGCCAGAGCAGTTTGAAAAAGGGTGGGACCAGGTGAAGATTGCGTCTAGAACCCCACCACCTTCTGGAGCACCCGCCTGCTAAAGTTGGCCTCTGCGGATGCTGCCAAGTCCACCCTGTAATGCCCTGTGAACATATGGACCGAGGACCAGGTGGCTGCCCTGCAAATATCTGCCAGTGAGCCGGCACCATTGAAGGCTGCTGAAGTCACAGCCCCCCTAATGGAATGCACTGTTATACCGTCTGGGGAAACTTTACCCACGGACGTATAAGTCAACTTGATTGCTGCTCGCAGCCATCTTGACAAAGCTGAGACCGAATCCTGCTTGCCTTTGTCTGCTTCCCTAAAGCTTACAAATAGAGCCTCTGATTTCCTGAAGTCCTTAGTCCACTCTGTATAAAAACGGAGAGCCTTTCGGACATCCAGGGTGTGCCACAGCTTCTCTTTCCTGTAGACTGGGTTTGGACAAAAGGAAGGTAACACTATGTCCTGGTACCTATGGACAACAGAGTTGATCTTAGGCATGAAAGCTGGATCAGGCTTCAGGACCACCCTATCCCTGTGAAAGACACAATCGTTAGAATTAGTCGAAAGTGCCCCCAACTCCAACACCCACCTGGCCAATGTAAGGGCCACCAGTAGAAGAACCTTGAAAGTAAGTTCCTTCAGAGAAACTGTTGCCATAGGCTCAAAGGTTGACCCTGTTGGCACATTCAAAACCAAATTAAGGTCCCAATTATGATACCTGTGCACAGTGTGTGGGGGGGTCCCCTTTGCCAGTTGACATATACCCTGGCTGACATATCATCTACGTACACTAGGACATCCTTGAAGCTGAAGGGTGAAAGCCTTTAGAGCTAGGAAGACTGTTGAATTCTAGCCAGTGTCTTCGCAGCTTCATTAAGACCATTGCCCTTAAGCAATCTGGTCATGGCAGGAAATGAAGGGATGAAGTACACTCATCCAAAGGTATACCCATGGAATGATATCCTGGCAGGAGGCCTTCCTAGAGGCCTCAAGACCTCTCAAGTGCAACACTTCAGGACTTCTGATAATAGTTTAAATCAAAAAGGATAACAACTGAAAAATGGGATTAAAAAAAATTCCAGATAGCTATAAAAAGGTTTATTGGCTAGGCTATGTATGTTTACCCAGGAGTAACCCTCACCATGTTCGTTAGGACTGAAGCTGAGGTAACTGCACAGGAGTATAGCCTTGATGTAACATGACATACATACTGTTTCTCAGGCAGCCCTTGGGAAAGACTGCCTAGACAGCCACGTTCCCCTAAACGAATTTCTCAGTTTGCCTCCTGCTGAGCCTGATGCATCTTCTTACTTCTTACCACCCACAGTAAGGAAGCATTAAAGAGTGCTCCTTTAAAATTCATGGTACCTTTGAAATGTAAAGAGCAGGAGACCACTGCAGGCAAATGAGATACAGCTGGGTAGGATTTAACAGACTATGGGTGGTGGTTTGATTGGTTTGTATTTTTTCTCTTTGTGATCTGTGTGTGGAGTGATGATTGGATGAATCCTGGATGGGACATCTGTAAAGCTTCTACAATTAGGATTGTAAAGGAGGGTTTGGGATCTCCTCTTCCAGAATCCCTGAACCGATGACTGCTAGCCTAGATGGCATAATTTAATAGAACAGATTAGGCAGATGCACATTCACTCATTGAGAATAGGTCAATCACCAACTATTGCCCAGGGTAACTAAGTGGGGCATCCATAGTCAGAGACAGTATAACTCCAAACAGCAGGTATTTAGGACAAACAGCTATCATCTTCCTGCCCTGCTTGTGAGCTTCCCAGAGGCAGCCAATTGGTCAACTATAGAAACAGGATGTTGGTCTGATCTAACGTGACTGCTAATCTCATGCTATTATTTACCCCCTTGTTCTGGTCTTAAGCTCCGTTCTGAAGCCGAGAACCATGAAAATCCTTGGGAACGTATCTGGCTCTTGTCCTTGAAGAGAAAGATTCACAGAGGGAAGCGGCAGCCAGTGACAAAGCCATGAGGTCAAATATTCCATTAACAGCTGCCAGAAAGGATGCCAACATCACTTAGTGTTACGGAAATGCATAGTGAAATTGACAAGGTCCAACTAATGGATATTAAACTTAGGAATTAGAAGGGCTATGAGCCACACGTTAAGGCACTACCAAATGAACGGGAAGCCTTTGGCTCCACTGGAATCAGTCTAATGCAAATGGGACACTTTTGTGCAATACTGAATGTCCCACTGATGCATGCCCAGTACAATTATGGTGCATGTGAGGGGAATATAGGAAAGGTGATGAAAGATGCAGGATGTCAACAGCCAAAATGAACTTATAGGTGGGGGGAATAATTACAAAAGCCTAGGCAAGCAAATGCCACCCTCACAAGGCTGGAGGAACCAGAATTAAAGGAGAACTTCAATCTGACCATGTGATCAGTAGTACCAACTGGAAAAAAGAAGAGGAGTGGTTCAGCTTGCAGGAAAGGGTGAGTAGATTTTCAGGAGGCCAAAAAAGGACGAGATATAGGGTGTGAGAGATCTGTGGGTGTGACACAAACATACACCATAGAAGAAGCAGAAGAAAAAGTACTAAGATGTAGCATTCAATTATCCCGTAAGTTCAAAATGTTCTGCACACAACTGTTTTAAAGACAAGGTGAAATAACTCCCCCCTGTCCCAGAAATTGCTACATGTGATTCAGCAACACTACACACACACACACGAGGTCCTAAGTCCTAAGAACATTGTGCCACCAAGCACATATAGAGCATTTCAAATGTTGACCATTGCACTGATCAATATTTTAGCAAACATTGGTAAATATCAATTCAGCAATAAATTTATCAATTTATAACTAACAATGACTGCCAACAGAAACAGAAAATACATCAAAATAATTGTCCTAAGGAAACTCACTGAAGAAGCATTCTAAGGGCATCCAATTATATTCGTTTCAATCTCCTCCCTCCGCAGTGTAATACATGATCAGTGACTCCACAGGTACAGCAAAACCTTGTTACTTCATGCAAAGGATAAATCTGTATTTTCTTCATCCAAGCACACACAAGAGTGGGAACATCAGATTCTTAATGAACTAAGTCATTATTCCTTGGTTGGTGAAATCTGGAGTCTCTTGCCTGCACTAAAGAGGCAGGCTCCATGGAGTAATTACTCAAGTGTATTTTCTATTCTACTGTTAGCTGTTATACCCATCCATATCAACCAGCGGTTTTGTACTGCTAATGGGTGCAGTACATTTGAATGGTACAGCAGGCAATTATTGAACACGGGGCACTAATAATAGTACAAAAATCTGTTTTGTCTGTACAACTTTAAAATACACCAGTGTATTGTATAATATCAACATGGTACACAATTGTTATGACTTTTTATATTAAAGTGGTTGGGTCACATATACTAGCAGTTTCTATATAATTTTTTCACCTTGGGTGGAACAGTTGCATTCTAGCAGTGTTGTTACATGTGTGTTATGACAACTGCTGCCCTCTGTTTTGTATGGTGGTGTCTACCAGAACACCAACGCAACCTGATGATGTTATCAGACTCGGAACATGCAAGCAACAATCTATACTTTATAATAAATAAAGAAGGCTACGTTTAATTTCTTTTAATCATTAAATCATGATTGTTTCAAAGCAAAATACTGGTCCTGGACATGATGTGCCAAACATTCCAATAGATTATCTGTAATTGTTTACAAGATGCAACCATAGACAATGCTCATTTTATATACATACATGTTTATACATTTTCATTTGACGATTACCAAAATTACTCCGTACATAGCAATTCCCCTGATGAAGACACAAAATAAGATTTAGATTTCCCTTTACCCATCCATTCATCAAAAACCACACACACGCAAGAACATGAAATTGTGACATCGTATCACAGAGGGAGCAAAATCCTCATTCATCCTCATTCAAGTTTCATCAGTTTCAGAATACACAGTACATTACATTCACCAAAAGATAGATTTCCAAAAGTGTTTGCAATGCCTCTAAATCCCATTTTGATTTTTTAAATCAAAAGTTCAACTAAAATGCGTCCTTCGTAAAAACAGTTGCAGGAATAATTCTAATATTTTATTTGGAAGCTATGCACACATGGGGACATAAAGCCAAAATGGAGGCATACGTTACCTTGAAAAAAAATCAGACTTCCCCCCAAAATGAAAGTGACAGATCTCATTTCTCACTATAATACTGTCTATTTTTGTGGTTGTTTTGGAATTACTGGATAATGACATAACCCAAAATGATGAGTGGCCAAGAGATGCTGGATATTCCGAACAATTTTCCCTCGTGTTGAAGAGGGATTCTAAGGCCTGTAAACATGCATGGACCAAGGTGTTTCTGGAACCCTTGAAAAATAATTGTAGTTTATATTTTCCTGTTCAGGCTTGTAAGTAAATTCTTTAGAATACCTGGCATATCTCGAATTGCAACTCACCCTTTTATGATGGGCAAGAAAAAGGCAGCCTCTGAATCAGTGTAACTATTAGGAGACATGCTTGATGGGCTTAAAGAACCTGTGCAAGTTCCAGGCAAATTCCAAGAATTGACTGCAGGGACAAGGTTAGGCTGCCCAGGTGACCCCAGCGCAGGTGTGGCTGCCCAGGTGACCCCAGCCCAAGCCGGCACCAGCCCTGCCCATCTGTGTGTATTCATGTCAGTTATTAAAAAGTCACCTTGTTCACCGGCTAAGGATGAGACATCAAGTTACTGGTTCAGGGTGCTTCAAGTAGCAACAGGAGGGATTAGTTTGCATCATCACATTTTTGATCAGCATTAGCTCAGGGTGAACATTTTGTTCATGGTTACTGAGAGAGTGCCTATGTAATGGGAAATGGAGATGGAATATTGCTTTCCCCCCGAGTTTGTTCCCATAGAAGAATTTTCATATGGTAGTACGCAGTGGTGTCATCTACTCACCAGTAGACAGTATGCTGGGCGGGACTTAGCATGATCGACAGTCCGTCCATGGTCCGTCCACTCACTTCCACTTTCTTCCCGCGCAGCTTTCCCTTGCCTCGGAGGGGGCGCCTGCTCGCCCAGGCACCCGGCGCCCCCCTACCCATCCCCCCTGGCGAGCAGGCGCCCCCTCCGAGACGAGGGAAAGCCGCGCGGCGCACGGGAAGAAAGCGGAAGTGAGTGGACGGACCATAGACGGACTGTCGATCACGCTAAGTCCCACCCAGCGTACCGTCTACTGGTGAGTAGATGACACCTCTGGTAGTATGTATCACTGTATATGTTCACTCCAAGGAATACACTGAGAATCCTTTTTTTCTTGAGCTTGTTTCACAATACTGATGTATCTCATTAAGCAGCTAATTGGAGGGAACAAACGGAATCTGATATAAAGCTGGCAAGTCAGGTACTTGAGATTCAATTCTTATGGACTGTGAAATACTGTTTATGGCCTGAGCGAGACCCTCTGATGCTACAAAGCCCTGGAGGCAAGACAGCAAAAATTCAAGTATTGAACTATAACACATTGACACACTGACTTAGCTGGGGTTTCTCTGTTCCTCTCAAAGATCCTGCCTTGAGGATGCATGAACTTCTACTGAGCTCTGCCAGTTCACAGCCAACAAGCTCTTCTTGATATTGAAAGCTGCCTTGTAGATCACAGCCATGATGCTTAAACCAATGGCCTTTAGCTGTGGCCAGAGGACATACAGCTTGCGTAGCCCATACATGCCACAGACGCCAAGTCTGTGGCTGAACCATACCATCCCTGGTGATCCTATTTGAAAAGATATGATTTGGGCAATGGATAAAAACCACCAATTTGTTTCCCATTCAAGAAGTTAAAAACACAGCACCGGTTCGGATCCTTATCTCCAAGGAAACATGCCACAATCCAAGCTTTCCAAAAGCAGTGTCATTGGCACTGAGTTAGAGACCACAGAACTGTGGCAGCACATGGAGGCCTTTTCAGTTTGGATGGGGGCATTTAATTCAGTGGCGGTCCAATGTCCCCTCCTGGGTCCAGTACTCCTTCCAGACCACCCTTCTCCCACTCAGTTCTGTCCTCCTCTTGCCTCCCCTTGCCCTAGGAAGCCTCACAGCACAAGATTGGCTTGAAAATGGAGCAGTTCTACAGTGGAAGAGAAAGCACTGCTTGGGACAGGGAGGGAGTTTTGGGGACAGAGTGATCTCCAGTGTGGAGAGTGCTGTTCTACAGGATTATAATCTTAAAATAATTGGTTTCCCTAGAACAAGGGATATCTGGTTACATCCCATCACCTGATATTGTCTATGCTCCTAGCAACTGAAGGATATATAGTCATATTTCTCCACAGACAACCATTGGAATGCTTTTGTATTAGAGATCATGGGGTGGGAGTAACCCTCACGAATAAGGAAATCTGAGAGGAATTCTATTTCTGAAGAAAATTGCTTCTATGACAGAGTATGAAAAAAAATCCTGACGAATGTTGAGAGGTTGAACAAGGTTTGCCATGGCTTGGAATGGGATGTGGAGAGCCTTTTCATAGTTCTCATGGTTGCCAAGATAATCTTTAAAGTATATTGGCTGTCCAGCTAAATTGGCCTTCAATGAGTAGGTCATGTTATGAATTAACATGGTTCAAATGCATGTCACTGTAACAATTCCTTTGATTTTTTAATTTTTTTTCTTCCAAGAGTAGGAAAACCTCAAAAGGTTAGTGTTTCAACCAACTCTTCCTGCCGGAGAGCTAGTTCTGTATCATCATACCTTGTGCCTCTCTCTCTCTCTCTTATTTTTCATGTCTTTCTCTTTGTGAGTGGAACTAATGTATGGGAGAGAGGGTGGCCCTACTGGTGAAAAGGTTTGTTAGTAAATAAAACATGGCAAGGTCAACAAGGCTGTGGGAAAGCTTCACAACCGACGAAGGAACAAAACTTGACACAGTATGACCTTGCCATGTTTTATTTACTAACAAACCTTTTCACCAGTAGGGCCACCCTCTCTCCCATACATTAGTTCCACTCACAAAGAGAAAGACATGAAAAATGAGAGAGAGAGAGAGAGAGAGAGAGAGAGAGAGAGAGAGAGAGAGAGAGAGAGAGAGAGAGAGAGAGTTAAGACTACTGTTCTAGACTGAGTTTATTGGATTGCACTGGAGATTTTGCTAAGAACCAGCCTTGTACCTGCTTGAAGACTAATGTGCATTGAACACAGTGTACCAGACACCAAAAAGCATATCTACTGGTGATACCATCTGTCCAATGGACAGACAACCAATCCACACTGTAGCACAGACGATACAAGTTGGTTGTGTTTTCAAATTGTTTTATTTTATTGTAGATACAACCCCAGAAAGGTAAAGGGGTGGATCTTCGCTACTCAACACTTCCCCATCAAGGTCTTCATATGCCAAGAATATCTAGGAAGGTATAGCATTGCTGAAAAAGTTCCTGTAGAAAGCAGTTTTAATATATTTTAAAGCTGCTTGGCAAATGCCATGTGTTGCCTATAGAAGCCTTCTTTGCTGGAACTTTTTCTTAAGAACAAATTCTGATGAAAAGACTCCAAATGTGAAACCAGAATGCCATTCTGTAGATAGTTTCTTTCAAAAGCAAATTCTCCTGCTCAAAGCAACAAACAAAAAACCAAGAAGAATAACTGAGGGGAAAAATCAAAGTGGATCAAAAAGCATTGCTCATCAAATTTATCCTGCTAACTTTATTATACAAGCAGTTCTCTCCTGCTGCTACTAGCATCAAGTGTTATCAGCAATACCGAGGACTATAGTAACCCTTACTATGTTCAGCTTTTCTGCTCCATTATACCAATTTCTCAGCCACTCTGCCAATTTTCTTCATACTCAAGAGACTATGATTTTCTTTGTAGGATCCAGAATTCAGATTACATTAAAAAAAAAAAAACTAGCAGCCCTATTACCTGAATCTATGAAGTATGATTCTGAATACATCTCCAGTCAAGAAAATGTGGTTTATCAAGATTCTCTTATGGGATGTTTAACTGAACACAGAAAAAGGAGTTATACGATACTTTCTACTTAAACTGCCACCTTCTCCTTGCAATCCAAGCTGACAATCAGCAAAACAGCCTGTTGCAACTAGGTGGGCCACACCTCACAGCAGAGTCCACTTAACTCTTTAGAGCCAATGCCCTTTGTGTGCTGCTGGAGAAGACCACAGATGCCCCACTGCAATTAGAGGCTTTGCACAGATCAAGCACTATCCAGTTTATTTTCTACATGTGTCGCATCTTGCCTGAAATGACAACTATATACGTTAAGAACTGCCAACAGCAGCTCAACTTACATATACACTATACAGTACGAGGAATAGCCAACTTGCAACACAAATGTGTTTGCACACGTCCATGTATGCATTTTTTCCTGTCTCCCAGGCTTTGTATACCTTTCCTTAGCCAACAGCTACTTGGATATTTTATTATAGAACCCAACCACACATGAGGAAAAGCACAATTCCAGCCTTGATCCACCGTCTGAAGAATATAAGAGCACCACAGGATAGAAGCTGCCAGGTCTCCATTTGCTGCTGGGCAAGGGGGAGGAAGGAAGAGAAGTAAAAGATTGAATGAAGACATCAAACTTTAAATGAGCTTCGTTCTGAAGCTGCTCAATAAAAAAAGCACTCCTCCCCTGAATGTGCCAAATCTCTTATTATATCTCATCACCAAGTTGCATAACCAGACTGAATAAAACTAGGATGGCTTGCCACCGGATTAGAGTTGAATGGCAAAGCTACCCTGTAGCTTGTTAGATAACAGCACAAACCAAGACTATGATGCCATTTTGAACACTTGCATACAGAGCTAGCCCTGGAGTTCAGTGCAGTGTACATTACATTCTTCAGCCAACAACAGCAGAGCAAACAGTGTGTTTCCCTCTATTTATTCAAGGGTGCATCAAGTAGTGGAAGTTTTTTTAAGGACACGTTATGTTCTTTGATCCACACCCAAACTTTCAATTTCAAACATAAGTTATTCATGCCTGGTGAAAGCAGACACCCGCTTTCAAAATGGCAGCCAAATGGCACAACATTTACTCAGTTCAGTCTGACAAAATCAAAAGCAGCAAACCTTTGTGCTCACATTTCACGTCTCAAGCATACACCAAGGGAAGGCACATATACCATTGAGTAAATTCAGTAGGGCGGAAGCAAAAGAAACAATGGATATAGTTTCAAATGAACACCTTGGAACAAACATTGATCACAAACTTTGCCTCCCAAAAGATAATAAATAAGACCCTGCAATCCTTAAATTAAAGCCGAAGTCTGCTTCCAGGTTTACATATGGTTTAAAACAAAAAAAATAAAACTCAAGATTTACCCCTGCCAAACTTTTCCCAATGATGGGAGCATTTTGGGTAACTACTGTCAATGCAGTGTAAGGAACGCAGGTGTTGTCAGAAAAATAGTTTAATTATGTACAGAATGATTATCAGAATGATTACATAAAATACAGAAGAAAAATGTACACCTTCCACAGAAACAAGAAGAAAAAAAAGACGCTGATCAAACTCACAGCTGATAACATAACTAAAGCACTTTGAATAAGGCAAACATTGAAGTAAAAAAAAATGAAAATCACAAGGACTACAGGGGGGAAACACAGAAATGCAAACTGAGGTTATGTGTTTCTTCAAAGGAAGAGAACCAAAAAAATCAGGCTTTGAAATTGATGTTGTTGACAGCACATTTCTCCCGTGCCAGCAGGCCATCATTAAAATTACAGTTGCATCCCGCCCTAGCCAAGATGGCCCGGAACATGCCACTCCCAGGGCACTGCCGAGTGATGGTGGACCCAGAGTGCTATCTGTGCAACGTTTCATATTCTACGTCCTACAATACACACCGGGTTCGAGTGCATAGCTTTGAAACAGTGCAGGGACTGGGAAAGTTGCCCTCCCCCCACTCCTGGATCTAAGGAGGTTACACTAACAGCACTCAAGATTTGATTTTGCTGCAAATACATTTTGAAATCCACCCTCCTGCAAAAGGGGGCGTATTAGAAAAGTGATTTTGATCCTTGGTTTTCAAATTCTGACCACGCATCATTCAGCTCCATAAAGATCATTTTGGCATATTGTTCATAAGGCTGTCCCGTGGCCTGAGGAAGAAAGCAGAACAATAAATCAGGTCCCGATTGCCCAACTGTAAAGGCAAGCAATCTTTGCTCATGTGACCTGACTAATCTAGGGTTAATACCAGGGAACAAAACTGAAGTCACTATGAGATAAAAATCCACTGTATGTCCACAGCTATTTCCAGCATGGGCAAGCCTGCTACTGTTGAGTCAAGAGCAGGTACAGCAAAGAGGAGAACTTCTCCATTGAAGCAGAGGTCCCCTAGTTGCTCAATAACCTAGAAGCCCTCCAAGGGGTCGGGACAAGTCCCCGACTGTCAAGAGGCTTCCTTGGTGGGGTAGCTGGTCTTTCTCAAGTACCCTTACCTGGGGAAAGAGTGACAATAGCCACACACAGGCTGAATTCCTGCCAGACAGTCCTCTGTCCAGCAATTCAAGCTGCATTGCAGGCTTGAGTCATGATGATACTGTGAAACACTCAATACTGTACATCAGCGTGAATGCTTCCTACGGACAGAGGTGTTTAAAAATGATTTTTTTTATCTTGGTAGGATTTAGGCTGCAATCCTATTTTACTGATATGAAACAAACATTTCTACCTATGGACTTTACTGAGCCAACTTCAACAAAAAAAGCCTGCCCCCTAGTGGTCAGAGGAAATCACTCAGTGCCTGGACCACAAGGAGCAGCACGTAGTGAGAATATTAGTTTCCCTTTTAAGCACATAGGAGGAATGTAGCAGGAGGTAAATTGCCACACACACCTTATCTGGATGCACAACGAGGACTGCCTTCCTATAGTACTTCTTGACTTGGTCTGGAGTAACCAGGTCTGCCATGCCAACTGGTTTCCATTTGGTTTCACCTTCCCAAAGCACAGTGTGAAGAGTAGATAATAAAGCTCTTATATTTCTCTCTTTCCCATCAATCCAGTCTAGAAGCTAGAGATAAAAGGCAGAAGTTCAAGTAAGCAAATGCACCCCACAACCTATATTTCAGGTGAGAGGATGGGAGAAAGGACCATTACAAGCATTTACAGGAGGACTTTTACACCTTAAAACACGCTTTGCTGTGCTCTCAACTCTGCTCACACTTGTCACCCCCTTTGCTTTTTCTTTCCATTCCTTCTTTTGACAGGGCTGCTTCTAATGCACAGGCGGTCACTCGTTTCACCTCCTGTTTCAACCCACCCCCAAGTCTTTCGAGTGTAGGGTAGCAGCAAGTTTTTGTAACAGATAAAAATAAAATTGCAAAACCATGAACTTAAGAAGCTGCCTTATCCCAAGTCAGACAATTAGTCTATTTTGGTTCACCACTGACAACTCTGGACTGACAGCATCCCTTCAAGGTCTCCTCTAGTTCTGCTACCTTAATTCCTTTAACTAGGAATGTTATTGGTGCAGCCCATGACCTTCTGCATCCATGCCCTACTACTGAGATACAGCCCCTTTTCCTCTATCCCACCCACCCACCTCCAATAAAGCTTCCTACTCCACATTTCTCATCTCCATCCCTCAATTCCCCGGTTAACTCCTAACAGAAAATCAAGCATTTACAGCACATCAAACCTTTAGTTTTAGGGGATCCATATCTTTAGACATTTCTTGCTTTCTCATCTCAGCAATGGTCTTTGGTCCTTTTTTGTCCGATTTAGATGAAAATCCTTGATTTGACAAAAGATCCTCAAAATCACTTTCTGAAACCTTGGGTTTTTGTCCTATTGAATGATATAAAAACAATGATGTTCATTATTCACTGAGAAATGATTTATATGTTTTATTCTTTTTAAAAAATACACAGCTAATGACATACAGTGTTACAACACAAATCACAGAATCACTAGCTGGTGTTGCCAGCTACGGTGTGAGTGTGAGTGGTGCTAAAGGAGTTCAACAATGACTGTGAGGCAGGAAACTGATGCTGATTTGCCAATCAGGCAGGAACAAAAATAACTATAAGTGAAGCCTTTTTATCCATGAGAGTTCTGTTCCATGAACCCTCACAGATGCCAAAAACCATGTTAAATCAAATGCTGCAAAACAGAAGGGCAGGGGAGGAGGTCTTATTCAGAGCTAATTGATAGTAATCGGCTCTAAGTCACCAGAGAATGCTTGCTGCTGCGTTGCCATGTTAAGAGACGCTTTAAAAAATCATTGACTGCTAATTAAAGGAACGTGTTTAGTGAAACACTTCTCTTCCCTTGTGCCAAGTCAAATCAGCCAATGGGAAAATGGCAGATGAGAAGGCTTTATCTGTATAATGAATTAGTGCTATAGGAAGCAACATTCTGGAACACATTATCAGTAACAAGATTCCAAATTTTTATTTGAACCTATTCCACCCATCTTACTTTGAAAACGGTTGACACATAGAAATGACCTTTCATGTGATTCTAGGCATAAGTTTTCCCTGATCATTGGCCTCCTATACTTAATGAAAGCACATGGGAGTAAGCTGGCATAGTACAGGGGCTACGAGGATGAGGTGGGAAATACATGATTGAATCTCATCACAGCCACAAACTAACAGGGCAGTATCAGGTAGACCACTATCCTTATCCAGTTTGTGACATGGAGTCGATTTGTGACATGAGGTAGATAAAAGGAAGTAGGAGAGTCCTTGTGACTGGGCAAGCAGTACTCTCCGAGTAGCTGCATCAGGAATAAACTAGCAGAAACTTGATGCTATCCCAGTCAGCAGTACGACAACTTTTACCTGCTATATTTCAGACTTCAGCAGATTACCTAGTATACCCTGAGCCGGAAAACAGGTCCTCTAAACAATTATCCAAACGCAACCAGTCAGCCTCATATCAAGCACACTACTTTCAACGTGTGAAAATGGCTCTGAAGGCAGAGTACCTGCAGTCCCTAGGTTATCCTAGTTCAGTGATGGCAAACCTTTTTGGGCTCAGTGTGTCAAAACTTAGGAAAATACTTAACTCGGCTTTGCTGGTGTGTCAACTCCCCTCCCAAATAAAAGAGAAACAATTCTTTATATTCATGAATTTAAACAAAAAATACAGTCCAATCGTTTGTGGTGCTACGTATTTCATAAAAAAAAATCTAATAATTAGAAAACTGAAAAATTAGTAAAACAAATTCAGTTTTTGTCAGGTGTTGGTGAACACTGGTGTGTCACCCCAAACATTGTGGCGTGTCACCTTTGACACACGTGTCCTAGGTTCGCCATCACTGTCCTAGTTCCAGCCCCTGAGGTTCCCAGCTCAAGCCCTGAAGGGCCCAATCCTGTGGGCTTTATCGGCTCTGGGTGTTGAAAGTGCCATAAAGCACATTTATGGCACCCAGAGAGAAAGAACCACCCATGCTGGGGCTGTACCAGTTGACACTAATTTCTAGTGCAGGCAGTATAGACAGATGATGCTCCAGGGTGGCACTGGGTGAGGGGAGGAGTGGGTTGGGGGGGGCGGCAGCAGCTCCCACTGCTGGATCCTCGAACCCCTTGTCAATCTGGACAGTCGGACAAGGGAAGCTCCAGTCTCCACTGGCAAAATAGCTGGTGAAGTCTCAAGGAGTCACATTGCAAGGCCCATGACTTTCCTTGGGGGAAGGGGACAATGTCCCCATTCCCTAAGGAGACCCCAGCAGCAGCTGCGGATCCCATCGGATGAGGTGGCAACCATTTTGCTAGCGCCGTTCCTACGGGAAATGGGCAGTTTAGAAACGGGCTGTAAGTCCCCTGCAATTTGACAAAGATCCTGGTCACTCAGCAATGTATATTTATTTATAAAAGAAATGCAAAGATCTAATAAGCAGCTGAAAGAAAAATGTGTCTTGATCAAACGGGAAGAATTGGATACAAAGACAATGTGCAGGAAAACTCTGTTCCGTGAGCCCTTATTTGGTGTAGATCAGCCAGAATCTGGGAATCAAAGCTTTAGGCATAGTGTATTGCCACCATGTGTAGAACTTACCAAAGCCAGGGGCCCTGATGCCCCTCTCTTCCCGCCCACCAATCACGCTGAAATTCACAGTATAGTTGGGTTTCGACTGTGCACTTGGCTTGGCATGCTCCGGTGGTTTCGGCTGTGCTTGGGATGGCCATGATGTGCCAGTTGCTTGCTGCTTGCTTGCTTGCCATTGATGCCCTGCTTTCTGAGATGGAGCGGGTTTTGAGGCAAAACTACCAGCTGGGAATCCTCCACTAGAAGTACCTAGACAACAAGGGTCAGTTTTATTGTAGGTGTAGCAACTCCACTTTCCTGAAGCCAAATACAAGACAGCCAAAGAAAAATGCAGCTATGTCACTTCTCAGTTCAAATTCTCTACACTTTGTTGTAATTAGGCCATGATGGGTGGTTCAACCGCCTTACATTAGAAGTAGGCTACTTCAGAATGCCAGATGCAGGGGAGTGGCAACAGGATGCAAGTATCTTGTGTGCTCCCTGAGGCATCTGGTGGGCCCCTGTGATATACAGGAAGCTGGACTAGATTGGCCTGATCCAGCAGGGCTCTTCTTATGTTCTTATATACAAATATCTCAGAGTAATTCTTTCCCTGCATTAGGTTATTGCCAAGAACCAAAACGTAATAGACCTATTGGATTAAAGAAGCGTGTCTTCATGTTGGAAGCACTTTATGCTTCACGTTTTTATACCACCCTTCCTGCAAGGCATTCAGGATGGTGCACATAGTTATTCCCTCTCTTTTGTTCTCACAACAACCCTGTGAGGTGGGTAAGGCTGAGAGATGGTGACTGGCCCAACGTCACCCAGGAAGCTTCATGGCTGAGCAAAGATTTGAACCTGCATCGTCCAGGTCTAAGTTCAGCTCTAGAACCACTACACCACCTTGGCTCTCATCTACAGTAGTACAAAATTTTGAAACATACTGCAAGACTAACAGCAAGAGCTACATCTCAACATGAAAAATTCTGCAACAAGGACTGCATTAGATGATAGTAAGGAGAGCTCAGATGAGCATGTGTTTTGCATGCATGTCCCAATTTCAATCTACAGGTAAAGGTTCTCAAGAAGCAGAAATAGGGGAGGCCATTCTCTCTTTCAGAGCAGTTAGTAGTCAAAGTACGCTGCAGTGGACATGATGGGCCATGGCAGCTGGATTCATCCTGATTTCAGACATCAGTGATCCACACTTTGGTAACTTTTAGATTAGAGTACTACAATGCATGCCCTTGAAATGCTGCCCTTGAAAACCACTTGGAAGGTATGGTTAATTCTGACAGACCACCAGTCCTGAAACATTTACAGTGGTTAATCTACTTGCCCAAGGAGATTCACCTGGCTTGTCCCCTCTTGCTAGCATTTAAGAAGCAGACAAAGGCTTATTTTAGAATACTTAAACTGAATTTAGTTTATCATATTAAGAAAGTTGGTTTAAATCATTTGTTTCAAAATATTAGATTGGATAGATCACACACACACACACACACACACACACACACACACACACACACACACTCTATCACACTCACTCTAAATATGCTGGATTTTAACACCCTTTAAGAGTTCTCTTTTTCAAAATAGTCTTATGCACACTTACCTGGAAGGTTAGTTTTCAGGTTAGCAAGGTCAGCAAAAGGATCCAAGTTCTGTGATTTTGGCTGACTGAATGAAAGCCCCGAGGAGACACTAGTTGAACTTCCTGTTGTAAAAACTTGACCTATACAGGAAAAAAAGTGCCACATTAATAGTGGGAAATCCTTTTAGATACATTACAGTTGGGATGGCCTCAAGCAGGACAGCCAACTTTGCAGTATATAAAAATAAATCACCATTCTGGAGCAGGATCAAGCTGAGCCAACATCTTGCTCCTACTGCATACTGAAACTCCTCCCTACTTGTATGCAGAGAGTTGGTCTACACAACCAGCTCTAAATGTTTATTCCTAAATTCCTTTTGAATTCTTGCTCATATTTATTGTTACTCTGCTTTGCAAGTCCCAAGCATTGTGTGGGGTTAGCTTACTAGTAATACAGAAGGAGATGGCTGCAAACATTTTATGAAAATCTGAAACGGTTATTATATCTAGCAAAATGTTTTGTACATACATGATATTTTAAAGCAGTGTTTCCCAAACTGGTAGGTTCCCAAACTCGTGATCACAAACCGGAAGTGGGCCACAATCAGAGCTGGGAGCCTATCTAAGCAGCAGGAAGGCCTACAGAGGGGTCTGAGAGCCCTGCCCCTGCACCCTCTGGATGGCCAGTGCTAAAAAGCCTCTTGTTCGCAGTGGCAGCACAATCACTGCAGTTACTGCCCTTTGCCCACCCCCGGTCATATTTACAGGGCTCCCAACTTCTGAGTAGAAATCAGGCTTCAAAAACCAGCTTCTATTACTGGTAGTTTCATATACTTTTATTTAATAACAAAGCATAAATTACAGCTCTGGACCCACCTTCAAAAGTAGACTTCTTAGGCTGTGTTGGTGCTGCACTGTTGATTGTTGGTGTGTCTGCCCAAGAATCCCACCCACCTAGAAGATCTGGCTGACTTGCAGAAGAAGAAATCTTAGGTGGGTCTGGGGCCAAATTCCCTAGAACATAAGCCAAAGTCTGTGTATTAGTTAGATACACATAAAGAACGCTGCACACATATTGTACCATTTATTGTACCATAAAGATCAAGGATGTCTAACTAGTTTCATACAGTGGGCCAATGAGCATTCATGGCGCTTGCTGAGGGCCGGAAGTGATGTCATTAAGCAGGAATTGATATCATTAAGCAAGTGATGGCCAGAAATGAGAACTTTGTTTTCACCTAGGAACTCATTAGCTGCAAGTGACACGAGAAAATATGCAAATCCTGAACATATTTTCAAGATATAGCCCAGTAATCACGCAGGCAGCCTTTTCAGCAGCAGCACTTCTGCCAAGGCATCACTCTGCACTTCAGTAGTTGATAATTGGGCTCCCCCAGTGTCACAGCAGCATCTCCTTTCCTCCTTCTCACCTTTCTTGGTCTTTCCCTCTCCTTCTTCCATTCCTTGCCTTCTGAGGCCTCCTTCCATCTGTCAGCGCCTCTGCAGAAGCAATGCTGCTGAAAGTACAGCCCACGTAACTGGGCTCTCCCAAGAACCGCCTTTTCAGCAGTGCCACTTCTGTCAACGTGCCACTTTGCAGCTCAGCAGCTGATGGTGGTGCTGGAGAGCCCAATCACACAGGCCAGATAAAGAGCTTCTGCAAGCCATAACTGCCCCATGGGCCTTATGCTTGACGCTCCTGATACAGATGAATATGCAGCATTAATACAGCTATGCACTCTTTTTTTTAAGTTCCTGTTTCCCCCTGAAGATATTTATTACACTTCTGCTGCAAAATGCATTTTGATGTATTTTCAAAAAAACAATTTCTCCTTACTGTCTGCAAGGGCATAAGATCTTCTTTATAAGAGTATGTACAATAATCCCATAGCAGTTAAGTGGGTCCCTATGCAGTACATGTTCAGGTATCAGGCAAGAACTTGGCTTTTCTGGGAGACCTTTGTAACTGCCCCTTTTTTACTCTACTGTTGCAAAGGCCTCTCTCTGCTGGCTTAGATTTATGTAAACTTTGAATTGGTGTTGTATTTTGCTGCTATTACATTTTTGTTAATATTTAAACTTTGTGTTGGTGATTTATACTTGTTAGCCGTTTAGATTCCAATACAAGAAAAATATAAAAGTTGTAAGAAATAAATACTTGGTAGATTCTTATTTCATCAAAACAGCATCACCCCTTTTTTTCCTAAGGCATTCAACACACACACAGAGAGAGAGAGAGAGAGAGAGAGAGAGAGAGAGAGACAGAGACAGAGAGAGAGAGAGAGACAGAGAGAGAGACAGAGACAGAGAGAGAGACAGAGACAGAGAGACAGAGAGACAGAGAGAGAGACAGAGAGAGAGAGAGAGATCCCTTTCTATCCATACAACTATCCTATTAGGCGGTTTAGGTTCAGAGAAAGTGATTTTTCCAAAAGGCCACCCAGTCAACTGCAATGGAATTTTAATTATGTCTAGTAACACTATGTGTGCACACACAAATTACTATACTCAGACCAATCTGCACATTTGACATTCCATTCATTTGCAGACAATCCCTGCTGCCCAAAGCAATATACAGGTACAAGGTTCCCTATTTTGTCAATTCACATACATGAACATCACGTGAATACTATTGGCCATACGCAGACATTACTCTAGTCTAAGAAAGTGTAGATTGCTGCCCAGAAACAAGCACAAAGCCTGCAAATCCCCCCTCTTCCTGCACACACCTGGCTAAACTGAAAGTACCCCAATTTCTTAAATCACAGCTTCCCAAGGCATCTGAAACTCTTGTCAAAGCACTTCACACAAGCTAGTGGAAAAAACCCATTAACAAAGTATATACATAGTTTGGATGTTTAGAGTTATTCCCACAGACAGAGGCAGAGCAAAGTCGGTATCAAGACGGAACAACTTTGATGAGCTTCTATGGCCTTTCCCCCCTAATCCACAGGTAAGAAAAAAGCAGCTCCACATGAAAAAATAAAAACCAATTCCATTTTTTTATTTTAGTTAAACTTAGCAAGAATTCCTTAATTCATTTCTGCTTGACACATGTGAATAGACCAATACTCTTAAGAGAAACGTGACTTCTGTAAAAAGTTCAATCTTTTTGTGAACTGTAATTTACTTAAGCGTACAATGATGAGGCAGAAGAGGCAATCAGTATTCCAGTGACCTTAGAAAGGGTATTTTTTTAAATCCTTACACATAAGCTTATAATAGCTGAAAGAGGTTGAAATATAACTCTTAGCTAGCATCAGTTCTCCATCATTATCTCCCCAGTGCAAAATGGTATATAGGCTATAGAGGTTACTGTCCACTAGATCTCACTTGTAGACGGCAACTGATTATTTTTAGAGAGAGACACTGTGTCTTTACCCAAGGTGCAGACCTGATGCTATTTGTGTGTCAGTAAGTCGGCTGAGAGAGCCCTTCCCTATTCCACAAACAGCTATTTATAGAATTAATCAGAAGAGAAATCTAAGCAGTGTGTGTGCGCATGCACTTCCTGTAGCATTGAAAAGTTATTAGGAGTAGGAGATCATTCTATTTTACACTTCCTGCAAATGCCCACACATGCAACGAGAGCCTTTCTATACCAGTGGCATACCCATTGTGCCCTTACACACAACCACATCATTTTCCACGTACAAGAAACGTCTAACAAATCAGGAAAGCAAAAGGAGAAAAAGAATTATGTAGATCTGATCAAACTTCTTCTTGCCATATGAAAGAAATGTATATAGGTGTACAATAAGAAGCTACTGAAAATTTGGTCCCATGTACAAATGTGTCTTCTGGACTCTAAGTAAGCAAATAAGTGCATTTCCTCACCAGAGAAAACAGGAGCATCTCTGTGCACAGGTAATTTTTGCCCAGAGCCATGGACACATCATTAAAATCTTGATGGTTTGGATTTTTTTTTTAAAAAAATCAAGCCTATGTAACAAACACCACAGGTGCCTGCATTCCGTTTTTCAATGGTCATGTTTCACTTACAGTAAAAGTGACTGTCAGAATAATTTAAAAGGTGATAAACACATACCAGTATATTTTAGTAGCGCTAAGCCATTTATTTGTGTGTTGGAAAAAAATCCCAAAACACATTTAGATCTCTGACTACCAAACGAAAACTCAACTTCCTTTTTACATGTTTCAATTTCCTCATAGTTTCCAACTAAAAATGAACTGTACTCCTAACACCACAACTGATTAATTTGTATCTATGGTTCTCAAATGCATAATGAGAAATATAGGATATCCGATCTAGCAGATGTTTATATCATTAAAAACTGATCAAACTTTATTGAATAAGAATAAAGAGGTGGCCGTTGAACTGCACTGCCCAAAAGAAACTAGCAAACTAATGAGATTAGTTATTCCTGTTTAAAATAAAAAGATAAATGCTCCTCTTCATGAAGTTAAGCATTTGAAAATTCAGTGACTTGTGTACCCCATTTAACTACCCTGCCACCCCAGAAGAAAACAAAGGTCACAACTTAGGTAACTGTCAGCCAGGCCAAACTGGAAACTACGAACATACACCTCTAACACTTTGGAACACAAAGCTTGTTAAAATAGCAACACCAACACGTTAATCCATTCAACACTAATCCACCTTGACTAATCCCGAGTGGAGCGTGTCATTCAACAAGCCACGTGATGAGACAGAGAGAGGAAGGAAGCCACATCAAACATGCACTTACCTAAATTAAGGAAGTCTGTGCTAGAAGAAGGAGGTGGTGCACTGTGTGTCGAAGGAAACATACCAGGTGCAGTTGGTGCATTCGGACTAAGAAAGTCACCAAAGAGATCAGGACCACTAAGAGTTGGATTGTCGGGGCCAGAGGATATTGTGAATGGGTCAAATGGGTCAGCTAGAGGAAAAAAGTCAGTAGAATTACTTGAGAGGCTTCTAGACGTTGCTGGCATCAAAAATCCAGTTGTACACTGGCAGGTTTGGGTTAAGACTGATTTAGATTCCTACTTTCTAGAACACTGTCAAGACAACCCTGCTCTCAACCACCCTCTCCCTAGCACCAGAGCTAAGATGCTATTGCACAAGGATTTCTGCCCGTCACCAACAGGAAGAATGGCAATCTCCTCCAAGACCATTTGTATATACATTTAGACTACTAAGTGCTGTACAGGAAAATACCTGCACTTTAAATCAATTGTGCTGAAAGAAAAATCATTTTACTAAGGGAACGGTCAAGTTACAAGTGGGAAATGCTACAGAGTAATCAGTGGAGTAAAAGCATAGATTTTTTTTTTTTTGGCAATACGTAACCAAAGTTACACTAATAGCAACATAAAAGCCATACTGTACCAGTCTGAACAGAAGGCATGACCGATTTTTCAGAAAGACGTACAGAAGGAAGAGAGAACAAATGAAGGTAAGGATGCAGAAAGGCAGCCTCAGGCTGCAATGTCTTTCACGGACCACTGTCAAGCAGTAGCTAATTGAAGCTGCTCAGGGACAGTATTTATACTTGGCAGGGAGAGGCACGCAACAGTCAGCAGGGAGCCCGGCTGACACTACCTTGCGAAGGCTGCACTGGGGCAAAATCCTTCACGAGTCTCAAGAGCCTGTTCTGCCACTCGCACCCTCAGAAGTTTAAGACTCAGTCGAGCCAACTGAGAACAGCACTGCAGGAAGGGAAGTAACCCATTTCAGCAAGACAGATGTGAACATGGAGGGAGCCACTGCAGGTAGGTGCCTAGCCTATCCACTACTAGTTTTTATCACGTAACAATAGCATTTCATAATGAGCATCTCACAATCAGCCGAGTCGTCTTGCTGCAGTCACTCAGAACAATTGCAGCACTGTTGCTCTCATGTGACGTTATTTTAACCAGCACAAGGTGAACATGCTTTCCAAACATACCTTTTGTCCTGCTATGGATTTGCGGTCACCAGATGATTAAAAAAAAACCCTCTTTGGGCTTTCACCAACTCTGCCATGTTTTATAGCAAATTCGAACACTAAAAAGATACTTCCATTGACTAGAAGGCACACTCCTTGGTTTTAGACAATACATGGGCCTCTATAACAGTATACGCCATGTAATAGTTCTATCTGAAGGTCAACGGCTTGAACTTTTTTTCTGGTTTATCCAACACACAAACTCTAGGCATTTATCCAATCAAGTCCTTACTACTGTTACAATGAATCATTTAGAAACTAGGATCTAGATCAGCTAACGTGCTGATCAACAGTGAAATGGTAGGTCAGGACCACCTTGGGGTTCAAGGAGATTTTTAGGGGCAGCTGTAAGACTTCTGGGATAGCCCTTAATATCCCACGATTTCTTCTGGATCTGAACAGACCATCACTCAGATTCACTAAAGCAGTGGTTCCTAAACTGGGTGCCATGGCAAACTCACAGTGGCACCGTGGGATGTTCTCAGTGGTCTTACCAGCTCTTCCAGGCGCTGTCATTTTGAATTGCTCCCGGGAGAGAGCGGGCCAATAGCGCTGCCACAACAAGATACTACGACCATGGAAGGTTTGGGAACTGCTGCACTATAGACTTCCTAGCCAAAAGTGCATTTCAATTTTACGTTCATTTTACACTAAGCTTAGAGAAGCTCTGCCACAAAATTGCTGCAGATCTGCCTTACCTGTTGTAGGCCTGAGCTATCTACCCAAGTGAGAAGCTGTAAAGCTACAGCCCTCATATTAAAATACTACATGTTAATCTAATCCAAGATGACCGTATGCTCACATACGGTCTTTAAAAAGAAAACTAAGAACAAATTTCCTCCTACGAAACAAAGTTACTCAGGTCAGCCAGGCCATGAAGCAAACAATGTGGCAGGTGGTGGGGCAGATTCAGGATGCCCTCCACTACCACCCTGTGGTCTGCTGACACATCCCTTCAGCCTGCTGCAGAAGGAGCCACCTCCTGCTCACCTTCGGCAAACAGGAAGCTGATAATCTACTTCCCTACCATTCACCCCACTCCTTCCCTAATGTGGTCCCTTTAAATTTAAAAGAATCACACAAAGAAGGCAAGATATGGGTGAGTAGGAAAGTAGACTCCTGTTGCCTGCGCCCCCCCAAACCACAAAAGAAGCAGTGACTAGCTTCATTCACCTTGTTCCTTCCTCATGCAGTTCCTTTAAACTTAGGTGGACTGCATGGGGAAGGACCAATTTAATGGGGTGGGCAAAGCAGCCACTTACATGGTTCCTTTAAAAACAAAACAGGAAGTGCAGTGCATGCAGGGAGTTCCTAGCATGATCAGCACTTCCTGTTTTGACAAAATGATCGTGCAGGAAGGAACAGGGCAAGTAATGGTTTTTTGGTTTACTTTTGCTGGCAACAGATCCAGTGCCACACACCAGATCTGTTTCAGCTATCCCTGTACTTACTTAACTTTTGTGCTATTTGCATGTGGTTGCTCCTTGCAGAAATTATTAGCCCCATTTCATGCTTTTGTGAAAAAAAAATAATTGAATCAACCATAAATAGAAAAATCAAAAGCTACCCAAAACTACTTATAGTTAAGGTTTTCTCCAAGATCACAATTAAATGAATATTCTTGCCACCAATTTCTACGTACATAGGTAGACAGAACGCATTGGTTCATAGCACAGGATTGTCCTCACAAGGATTGCTAATGTAAAAGAACATTGGAGGGCAACTAAGCTGCTACTAGATGTTCACCCCACATTTAGAAGTATTTTGGTATGCATTTGAAAATGAGGCCTGCCAAAACCAGTAGTATTGAGCACTGTAGCTGCGGCACTGACAAAGATATACCTGATTAAGCCCTAAGAAACAAACTAACCAGTAACAGACAACAACTACGCAAAGCAACAGTGGAACCAGATTGCACTGTGCCTGTCCGAATGTAGTACCTCCCTAATCCTGCTATTTGCCACCTCTTCCTCTTTCCATGATGGGACAGAGCCAAAATGTAGATAATTTGGGTTACACTGGGGCTGGGTTTGAATGTTCCTTCTGCCCCAACAAAAAGGGCAGGAACGCAGCCTTGGACTCCTCTTGTGGTGATTGCATTGACCTGCTTTCCTGCGCATAAAATCTGATCTATCAATAGGAAGCAGTACTGCACAAACCAGCACAGTGTAATTTGAAAATGCACATTGCCATGAAAGCCAGGGCCAGGCATGTATTTAGTGTAGTGGTTCCCAAACTGTGGGTTGGGACTCACCAGTGGGTCACAAACCAATTTCAGGTGGGTTGCAAAGCATCTAAAGCAGGCTTATTGAAAATATGGGAAGATGGGATACTGGAAACTGGGACGACGATGTGGTTGTTTGCTTGTGTTAAGGCTGTAAATAGGTTTGTTTAAACTTTCTGATTCACTTTGCTATTAGAAAACGGCTGAGAAATAACCCAATTCATTGCTATATTCACAGGAAAGCAGCAGGCTCTGGCACCACAATGATGGCATTTCCAGCTGTGATATCACTTCCAGTGGGTTCTGGACAGATTGTAACTCTAAAAACTAGTCCCAGTACTAAAAAAATTAAAGAACCACTGATTTAGTGCCTTATGCACCACCCTTCAGTTTATAAACACCCAGTGCAGCCCATACAATAACAGAAGCTGAACAATAAAACTCAATATTTTAAAAAGGTTCAAAGCACAAAACAACAACGCAGATAACTTTTAACCCCAAAGGGAAAATAAGGCAATAAGTCTTCCAGGAAATCTACATAAAGTATTTGCCTGATTCTATAATGACATAGTATTTAACAGCAGGTGAGCTTCTTCGGAGGCAGTATTCCATATATGAGGCACCACAACTGATAAAAGTTCTCATTCCTCTTACTATCTGCTTAACCAGAAGTTTGGGGCACTTGGAGGAGGGCCTCTATAGTAATGCAATGCAGCTATTACAATATGCATCTCTTAAGGATTTCAGACTAGCTGCTAATAATGACTGTGGAGATTGCCATTAGACACAAAATCTTGGCATACCCCATGTACCCATAGAGGCACACAGATGCCCAGGAGCATAGTAGATATGCACAAGTAGAAAGAAGTAGAAGCATGGTTGACAAAAGAAACCAAGGCCAAGCTAGAGAAATGGAAACTGTTATTCCACTTGATTTTTATATCAGAACATCAGAGAAAGAAAAGTCCCCATTACTCACCTGCAGAAGAGGACGCTACAGCAGAAGGAGAACCGCTCCGTGTATTTGCTGAGGAGTGAGATTGGCCACTGAAAAAGAACTCTGTTCCTCCTCCTAAAAGGTCTGCAGTAGACTCTCCTGAAGTCTCTGGTGCACCACCCACAAAGAGATCATTCAGCAAGTCTGCATTGCTAGAGGAGCTCTTCATCTCCGAGGGAGGCTGGAGCAATTCTGGAGGAGCTTCCGAGTCCAGTCCCAGCAAATCAACACTGTCTTCCACAGGCGTCTCTTCAGGCTGAGCAACTGGAGTTTTAAAGTCAGCTTCGAAAAGCTGCTCCCCATCTTCTTCCAGGGCTTTCTTCTCTCGCTCATCGGCTGGCCTGCCATCACTGGGAAATGTAGCAAATTCTTCATCTGAAGGCTCACTGTCATCCCTTTCCTCAATTAGTCCAGGAACATCTTTGGAAAAATGACCCTCGAGTGCAGCTTCAGGATTTTGGCCCTCTGTTTAGCAGAAACAACACTGTTAGACATCAGTCTTGCAACAAGTCTACTTCAGTGAGTCTGTCGTCCTGGTCAACAGCTAGCTTTCCTGAACTGTCATTTGAATAATAGAGAATGGGGTGAAGGGCCAAAGTTCTGATCTCCACTTATTGAACTTGCCTGCTGCCACTGGCCCCATTCCCTAAGAAACAAGACACCAGTTCAACAGTTCAGACTTAACTGAGAGAAGACCATTTTGGAAATCCCTAAACCCAGGAAGGAAGTGAACTGCATAATGGTTTGTCCTTACGTAGTAGAGGAAGCTAAGAGAAAATCTACTTAGATTACATAGCAACAGTTTGCTACTAATAGTCTGGCAGAGACCTGCTACAAAACTTCAGAGGAATGTATTGGGGGGGGGGGCTGAGCCATTGCCATTTCTGATGCTCTGTACTGCAACGGCACAACAAAGAGAAAAAATGCCCCCAAAGCAGGGCTGCATGGAGGCAGATATGCTGAGGCTCCATTGTTCTGCAGGGTTATGGCAGCTTGATCTAGTAAGAACTCTTTAACTGTGGCTGAGGGAGGTAAGCAAGGCATAGTCAGAAAGGTGTAAGCTCTGCCAAAACAGGCTGCCACCACCAGCTCACCCCTGAATCCTCTGCACCGTGACAGCACCCTTTGGGATGAGGCTCTTGGTTGATGCTGCATCAAAGATAGCACTGCTAATGCCAGCTTTTCTTGGCACACAGTTTAATTGTAGGGTAAAGGATTTTTTTTTAATTAAGGGAACCGAGATTCCCATGTGCCTAGACTAAGTCTGCCAAGGAGAGCCCACTGGAGAAACAGTGGGTTTCCTTTACCTTGCCAGTCCAGCGTGTGGAAGAAATTTCCCTCGGTATCGCTGCTCTGTGGAGAGTCTGCCTCCACAGGCACCCCCTCAGGCGATGGTTCTGACTTGGAGGCTTCTGCTTCATACTGTGCAGTTGACCCCGGCTGTCGAGGCAGCTCAGGCTTACCTGGCAGGGGAAAAATTCAAATGTAAGACATTTTGAAGCGAGCAAGCCTTCTCTCCTGTGGGAGGCAGTGGCCTTTTACAAGACATTTGTGCTCGTGTTTAAGATCACCATGAAATAGAAGCTATCACACACATACACACAATCAGTCAATGGGTGAAGAACATAAGGAAATTTAATGTTATGAGTGAACTCCCCAACAAGTTACAGCAGGCTAGAAACTCAATTCTGAATGCAACAGCATTCAGAATGCAACAGAATGCAACAGAATAATACAACAGCAAAATGGGCCTTCTTTGTATGCTGCATTGAAACTTTTCCCCTAAACCAGCCTCTACTTTCTAGAGGTGTGTAATAATTTGCTACAATTACAGTAATTCTTCTACCTTGTTTTCTTTGTACCCTTACCTTCAGCCGTCACTTATTTGATACAATCTTGATGCAACAAGTTTCTCTCTCTCATGCAATTATTCTTTTTCTGTGTTTAGGTGTAGAGTGTGTGTGGTCTGTTTTTTCTTAAACAAATGGTATGCTTTCTCTTTCACTGTCATCTTGTGTCTTGGGAAAATGTCCAAAATTGTGTTTTAGAAATATGAAGAAAAAATGTCTTTTAAAAAATACTGTACACCAACACAAGCATCTTATGTCCTTACCAAATTTGGATAAAATCTCTTGCTGTTCTTCCCGGCTGGAGAAAAGGATTTTGGGATTCAGACCCTTGATGTTCAAGTTATCCCATGGGGCTCGCTCAGTACTGGGTCTATCTCGAGGCTCCACTTCAACTTCCAGATTTACTTGGAACAAGTCTGGGTATTTCTCTTGAATATCACATGCATCCAGATCATACCTGCAGTAACATTTTTTAAAAAGATTAAAACTGCGCAAATCTTTTTTAAAAAATTGTATAGGCATGACCCGGTATCTGCTGGGGTTCTGTTCTGGACTCCCCCGTGGATACCTGAAACTGTGGCTATTGCAGACGCCTCTTTAAAGATAGAACATAAGCGGCTTTGCTGCAACAAGGTAAACAAGAGATTTGTTTAATGTTCCCCTATCTTTTTAATAGGCATCTCATGTCCATGGTATTCATGGGTAACTGAAACAGCTGATATCAAATCAGTGGATGCTGGGGCATGCCCATACATATAAATGAAGTACAGTCCTCTGAGAAGTTGTATTGTGCACTCCCCATTAATTGGATGTGAACTGAATGTGAATGGCAACAGAGCTTGCTCTGAAAACATCCCTGGGGGTTGTGCCATTCAATAGTAAGCATTAACCTAGCTCACAGCAAAATTCCTAGCATTAAGAAGTATAAACCCAAATGGGAAACTGTTTCCAACTTGATAGCCAACCTACTTTGCAAACTTCACAGTGGTGGCATTCCTGGGTACAAATCCTGTGTGAAACTGGATCTGGAACATCTTCATTGAAGCCATCTTGTGAAGGAATAGAAAAAGTGGACAGAATCAGAGAACTGCCCAAACAGCAATCAATCAATAAATCAATAGTATTTATATACCGCTTTCCCACACAAAGTTCACGAAGCGGTTTACAGGCAAATAGTAATAAAGTTAATGGCTCCCTGTCCCAAAAGGGCTCACAATCTTAAAAAAAAAAAGCAGAACACCCCCAGCAACAGCCACTAGAAAAGACACTGCAGGTGTGACAAGGGGCAATTACTCTCCCACTGCTAAATATAAGAGGAACACCACTTGAAAAGTCCCTCTTGCCCAGTTAGCAGGGGTTAGCCACGCATTTGGTCCGATTAGCACTCATCTTTTCCAAGTTTAGCACTTTGTCACAAGCATTCTCCTATTTCTACTGTGAGCGACTGCGACCAGAAAAGTTCGTTTTTAAACATCACAGCAATTTAATGTAACTAGAACTTGGAGGCAAGTTTCCCATTATGCTTTTCAGATTCAGGTTTCAGGTGGTCAATCCTGTCCAACCACATGGTCAAATTGCCAACCACATGGTCTACCTGCACATGGTAGGTCAAATCCTACCATTGAATGGTAGGAATCAACTACCACTGCAGGCAAGCATGCATCCCAGTTAATATGTCCCTCCCATGTAATTCCAAAGGAGAGAGTTCCATAGTCCTCATCTTACCTTGGCTTGGAGTCTGCCACCTATAGTGGACCTAGCATGATAGATCACAATGAGGACATCTCCTTGGACTGTAATGCCTAGCGGGATTACTGCTTTGCCATCTTCAATTTTAAAATCCCTAAGCAGAAAAAAAATGCAATCACATATTAGTGTTTAATAGCAACCACCATTCATAAACATGCCTATTGGTTAGTTTGAATTCTACAACTCCCACCTTTTGAATTCTACAACTCTCACCTCCCCAGGGCCGGTGTTATCATTAGGCCAACTAGGCAGTTGCCTAGAATGCAGACTTCAGAGGGGTGCAGTACTGACTTTTGAGGGTTACAATTTTATACAAATTAGGTTTTTTAACCCATGTAAAAATGTGATTTACTGTATACGTTGTTTTTTAAATTTTAAGATAAATACCACAACAGTGCTATGGAATATAATTATGTCCTATGAAAAAAGGTTCTATTTCAGTTAACCTTGCCTAGGGTCCAAAATAGCCTAGCAACAGCCCTGCACCCACCCCCAGGCCAATTTAGAAATTCCGGCGTTTCGCCTTTTAACTGAACTTTGGAAAAATCTAATTAAAAATACAAGAAATGATCTTCAAAAAGGTCAGATCAGGGAACAATATATAGAACTTTCCTTTGTAGTGACTGTAAGTGGCATGGTAGTTACTTTGTGAAAGGAACGTTACTAGGACTGAGGCCGGACAGTGGATGAAGGGAACGGCTAGTTTGGGGGACTGGAAGCCTTTTTCTTGGCATCCTTTTGTAGTGTCTGCTTACTTCATTTTATCGTACTCTTGGGAGGTAGTGGTTACTCTTTCATCCCCGACATAAACTTCACAGAAGGGCCTGCAGCCATTGCGCTGCTTGCTGAAAAGAGGAACTGGAGTCATGATGATGGATTTTACTAGGATCGGCTTGCTGTGAGGAATAATGGGCTCTTCTGCCATCATGTCACACATGTACTCTATATACCTGTGGAAACAGAAAATGCCACAAAATAGGTACAGCCCATTGTGTGTGCTGCTGAGTCAATCTTATGCAACTTTGCAATTCAGCCTACAGACGTTAGACCACAACTTTTCTAACCATAAACCTATGTTAGGCACATGGCTGACCTGAAGGAAAAAACGAACACAAAAACCACACGACACGTTTCCAGTTTACAAAAGATTCCTTGCATGGTCCCTAGGAGATGTTTGGTTGACAAAGGCAAGTGACTATCTAAAAGAATGGATTGTGCAACAATTTCTAAGGGGGCATAATGCAGCTCATACTAAGAAATTCATTTTTGTTAAAGTACTTGTTTTACAGCACACATGCAACTCGCTATTTGCCTGTGGCTTAGTATAAGCTATTCTAGCTAAGCAACATATTGTACTTGCTTCATGCACCTACTCACTCAGGTCACCCACAAGCAACGATGCAGCCCTTACGTTTTTCTAAGTGGACTTTTAACTCTTCCATGCACTGGAGAACTGGGATCATGCCAGCTGAATCCAATCCTTACACAGAACCCTTGCTTGCCATTCACAGTTGTGTAGGAGCCTCCACACATGTAGGGCCTATCTTCATAGTTAAACACTTGCATGGCAGGTGGGGACAAGGGTAAGCATGCTGAAAAGGAACTACCTCCCAATTACAATCTCGATCCTTTGATACAGGATTGTAACAACCGCATGGCAATGCTCTCATGCTAATTTGTGCCAATTAGCAATTTCATATACCTTTTAAAGTCCTTAGTCCAGGGCTGGCCCATACATGCAACCACAGAAGTGGGCTGCTATCGGCAGCAGATTGCAAGGGGTCAGCGGCAGATTCAGGGTGCCTGCCACCTCCCTCCCTCCCTCAGTTCATAATGAACTGCTTTGTGCTGGACTGAGCATGACGCAGATCCTGCTTCACACTCACTCAAGCATGAAGCAGCTTGTTCCCCTACTTACTGAGCTCCTCGCACATAGCCTTGAAACCTGGGTGTGTCTTTTCACCGGAAATTCTGCCAGATTTCAAGGCAGCATGCAAGGAGCACAGTGGGGGTCAGGGTTTGGTGTGGTACTGGTCATGTCACTCTTGCCTCAGCCCTTCACTTCTATACAGTATAATCACAGTTTCAAGGAACAAGACTGGTGCAGATACCATACCTTTTATGTGATGGCCAAATGCCTGGGGGACACCGTTTCATGCTAAACATATAAACAGCAGCTTCAGCAGTAGTAAACAGACGGCAAAAACACAGAAATGAACAGACAACCACAGCTGATGCTGCTTTTCCATCCTACAAAAACAGAAACACAAATCCTTGAAGTTCACCAAAAATCCAGCAAAACGATGCAACATGCATTTGCTAGGTGGTCTTTTGAAAAAACATTGGTAGGACATCCCAATTGTTGATAGGAAATGGCATTATGTGCACAACTGCCAATTTTTGAACGAAACTACATCAAAAGTCACGAATTCAGCACAGAATCCATTTGCTAGATAAAGGTTTATCATCTATTGAACTCAAACTTGGAAAAAAGAATTACATGAGGGGAGTAAAGAATAAATGTGAGTCCGATTTTTTCCTGTAGATTTACTTAATGTCTCAGTTATTTCCTTTTAAAGACTACACAGCTCAAAACATTATAGACTTTCCTCCCAGAGAAGATGTGCCAGCCTCATGATCACTTTTTTCTGCACCTGTTACAGATAAGGGGGGGGGAAAGGACAGTTCCCACTTCCTGGTAGCTTCTCTGTAGCGTGCAGGCTGGTTGCCTGCATATTCAGTCCATCAGTTAAGCAAGAAACACCCCTGCTGCAAGCACTGCCACAGTAAAACAAAAGGTTTTTGTTGTAATGGGCATGCGGGGGGAAAGGTATTTATATAGCATTCCCATGTATCTGTGGTTTCCTTATTGGGAGCGCTGGAACTGAACCACCTAAGATACGGGGGCCCATCTGTAGTTTCATCAGTAAGCACACTGAATGAATGCGAGCTATCTACCATGACCCCATAATCTTGTTTGTACTTCTTCCCAACCTAGTCAGACTTTGGTACAACTAAAGCTGGGATTTATTATATCATTGGTGTACGTGAATTTTATACAGACCTTGAACTACCTGTACCATTTTATTACCTATTCATCGAATATGGAGGGATCCTTCTTACACTGCCTACTTTTCACCATCTAGCCTTGTAAGGATCTGTCCTTGAATCACATACATTTACTCAGGAGCAATTAATGAGGGACTTTATTGAAAGTTTTAAACCTCTACCAGATCTCCTCTTTTAATATTATGTACATCACCACTCCAAGAATTCTGAAAGAACAGCAAGGCTGATTGTCCTGTTGCAGAAGCTATGCCGATTATTTCCTCATCACACAGAAGACTTCTATGCCTGTTTGAGGTTTTTTGACCCAAAGCAACACATATTTAATCAACTTCATTTTCTTTGTTTTGAACGGAAGGGAACTAGTCGGAAATTCCGTGGTGGTCAGTCACCGGATCTACCGCTTCAATTCTCTTTTCCATGTTAAGTCTACAAAAGGCTATTATTAGTTTTCTTCCCAATTTTTGTTTAGAATTTTAGCAATGCTTTCTCTCCCCACCCCTTTGCAATTTTGGGAGATTTTTGACTGGGTCAGCATTTCTTTCAGCCAGGAGGCAATGCCAGTCTTGTTAAAACTATTTTAAGCATTTTAACTATAATTGCTACTTACAAGGCAATGTACAATGCAAACATTCTTTGGATCCCGTTTCAGCCATACATGCATATTCTTGCAAATGCTATAAAGGTTTTGAAGATTTGGTGCACGCCTTGGTGGCCAGCCACATTCAGAAACCTGTTTGAGAGAGAGCACCAGGTGGAAAGAAATTGTAAGTGTTCCTAGTGTTGGACTCAGCAAGTTACACACCAAGAGGAACACAGCAGTTGTTTCAAATGCATTCCTTACCTGCAGTGCAACTAAACACGGATATCATAAATCAGCTTCAAACTGGTGCTCCAGAAACAGCAAAATTACACTGCTACAACTTCTTTTAAGTTTCATTCAAAAGGTACTAGCAATCATGAGACGATCTGTACATACGTTATAGGGGCAGAACTTTCCACTCTTTTAAAGCCCACTGAATGAATAACATAAGGTAACAAACCTCAGGCAACATTGTACAGACCTCAATTCGTCTGGTACAAAACCTTTCTTGCATAGATCCTCAGAAGTGAATAAGGAGGCCTAGACAGAATGCACTATTTGGAAGTCTGAGATTTCCACTATATTTTGTGAATATCATTAAAATAAATTCAGCAGCTTATTGGGACCATTTGATCCGTCAGTCTGATATTTTAAAGAACAGTTAATTTAATAGCCCACATGGATCAGGCCAGAGGATCTGCCCTTGAAACACATAGCCCAACATGTCATCTACAGAGTGGTCAGCTGAAATTCATAAGCAGGAGATACATTTCCTGCTGTATGTCCCCAGTATTCACTGTCAGGCTTTTTTTTTTAATCTAACAAGATCAAGAGATACTACATAAACAAGTTGGATCCCCTTTTAAAACTATTAAACCCAGTGATTTTCAAGTTGTGGAGAGCCATTTTAAATCCCAACTTGCGATAGGAAGTTTCGAGCCAAGGGCCAGGCAGCAAGTGGGCAGAAGAGCAGACACATTGTCACAATTCATCTATTTGTTCAGTGGCAGCCAAACTGTATCTGCCTCTTCTTTTATTTTAGACCAGCTGTCTCCATACTCTGGCCCTCAAGCTGGATGCAGTGACTGCTGCTTCCATCCACCAGGTGACCTGCGCTTATCATTCTGCCGTGGAGTGAAGATGCAGCCATGTCTACTGTCCCCAAGTGTTGCCATGGCAAGCCACTTCCAGGTTCTGTTGCTCCAGCAGGCTGAGCACCCGGCATTCTGGGCAGGTGCAGCTGGCTGTGATGACACTTGGGGACTGTAGGCAGGCTGTAACTTCACTCCACGGTGGAACGATAAGCACAGGTTGCACCGTGGTCTCCAGTTTGGAGACAGCTGTATTAGACCAATTAGAATGGAAGCAATAAGGAAGTGCAGGTGGGAAACAGCCCAATTCTATCCCCACCACTGCACCAACAGTGCGTGAGTTGTGTGCTATGGTGGTGGAGATTGGATAGCCAGTAAATTTTAAAATTTACCTCCCAGTAAGCTGCCTGATCACCTATGGATCTCCTTGGACTCACACCAGTCTGAGGAGTGGAATAGGGCTGGGCAGGTTGAAAAATTGGGTATAGGATCTGGGATGCATCTTTGCCACCAAGATCCATCCCAGTCAGCCCACTCCCTACCCCAAACCTGAATTACACACGAGCCTATCCCTCTGCCATCTTACCTGGGCTGGTGGAGTGTTTGGGTGATTCTGGTACGTGTGCATAGCTGCTAGCTGGTTCCATGTGCAACAATGGTGCAACATTTGTGCCATTGCAGGGCCATTTACAACAGTGGATTGATACAGCCCTTGTTGTAAGCGTCCCATAGGATTGGGCCATGAGAGAACCTGCTGAAGATTTGAAGGCTTGGCCAAGACAACCCTCCAAAGCCAAGCCTCGGCTGGATTTCCTCATCTAGGACTCCTAGCCATGGACTACTGTTCAAAATGTGCAGTCCTGAGCCCCAAGAACAAAATGGCAACAGCAGCCACTGCCGCAATTCGCTGGACATTGGGTCCCAACCCATCTATTGAAGACCTCTGGTCTACCTTAATTGCTATTCCCACACTTTACAGTTATTAATTTTGTAGTTACACATCTCTTATTCAATGGAGGATTACTCAAGAACTAAGGCCAGTCTCAGAACTTCCTCCAAGGAAGGTTAGATACCATTAATCCACCTGGTGTATCATCTGGTGTCCACAAGCTTATCCGAGTTATAAGCTCAAAGACGGCCCTTGCAGAAGGAAACCAAACAAGAAGAGCAGAAGATAATGAAAACACACAACCACTTCTGCAACATTTCTACATCCCAGCTGCTTTCTTACCATTTCATACTAGATCAAGAATCTATCAGGCTTACAAATTATCTGAGTGACAAACAAGCAAAAATACAGCTTACAAACCCTATTGTGAAATCTTGAAGGCCTGTATGTTCTTGAAGAAAGATTGTAAACAGCATAGCGTCCAGGATGCTTTGAGTCTAAGAACAACCGTACATCTTCTATGTTGTTTTTTATAGCAGACTCAACACCTTCTGCAGGAAAGGACATCACTGGGGGGGGGGAAATGGTCAAGATTCAGGTTTGTGTTTCCAGAAAGAGATAAAAATTCACATAAAAAAAGATAATATCATACCAACAATTCTGGAAGTGATGTATGATATATCCAGATCGCCCTTCGCATAACTGAAATTAAAAAAACAACATTGCTAGTTAAAGTGTGCAGTCTGAATTTGTCCAAACCAGCAAGGCAGAACTTTCAGTCTCTGAAGAATCTTGCCAGGATCTCCCAACCATCTTCTTTGCCTTCCAAGTAGGAGTAATAACAGCCAAAGCACCCCCCTAATAAATCTTTGCTCTCTAGCATTTGTCTCAAATATGTACCAAAAATATCTGAAACAGCAGCATAGATGTAGATAGTAGTTTTTCCATTTATCGATTAGCATAGGGAAATTCTCTGCCTCCTGGCCAGAATCCACAGCAACACACTTTGCAATGTAAACAAAATTGTTTTTTGCTATGGGGACGATAAGGAGCGAGAAAGACTCTTCTCGAGGCTTTGTATGAAAAGCCCCCAAGATTAGTACCTAAAAGACTATTCAAGACCTAAGAAATTAAGCCTCAACAGTGGAATAGCTTTCTTGACTTGACAAAGTGGAGCAGACACATTTGTAGTACTTTTTAAAGCAAACGGTCAACAGCAAAGAGCTGCCCCAATGTCTCCAGGTGTCTCCACCTGTACAAAGGGAACGTACAACATTCAACAGTACAGAGAGTTACTGTGTGATGCTACAATTCTCTGCAAGTGCTCCCCCAAATTTGCCCTTTGGGTCCTGTGCTATAGAGGTCAAGAAATGTAGTGCTGGAGTCACTGGGCACTACAGGGTAAGGAACAGACCAAGGATGTGAGAGTAGAAGACACTGCCAAGGTGCTGGGAGAGTCCAGTTATCACGTGGGCTGCCCTTTCAGCAGGGCCACTTCTCTGAGGTGTTACTTCACAGAGTACCCCTTAGGTGCTGAACTATGAAGTGATGCCTTGGTAGAAGCGGTCCGGCTCAAAGGGTTGTCCACATGGTAACTGGGCTCTCCCAACATGATAATTGGGCTTTCCCATAGCTTGAAAATATGATCAAGATTTGCACGTTTTCAGTCATTTGCAGCTAGTGACAACAAAGTGCTTATTTCTGCTTAATAACATTACTTTGGGCCCTCAGCAGACACCATGAATGCTATCAGGCCCGCTATATGAAATCTCTTTGACACCCCCTGGTTTAACTTATTCAGCAGCAGCTCTGGCTTCTGTTATTGCACCAGATATTAATCTCATGCATTACATTCAACATGGCAACCATAAAGGTTAGAATGCTTGTTCAAACTCATCGTAAGATCTGAAAATTGTCCCAGTTCTTGCAGACCCGAAGTCATTCTCCTTGGTAATGTCAAGTCTACACTGTTTCGCATAATACTAAATGTAACTGGGATGGGCTTGACAGAAAAAAAATTTAATGGTAAGTTACAAGCACACAGAAAGTGCCTCCATAAAGATGAAATGTCATTATGCAGCATAGATTAAGTGAAGCACTTTTCAGAAAACAAAAATCTACAAATTCTAGGATGTAGTCTATGAACACGGCATAAGGCTGTTCCAAACTAACAGCTACAGAATCAACAGAAGTAAAAGAATTACACAAACATGTTAACCTAGGTCCACTACAGACGTAAGCATTTAGAGGTCTTAAAGATTACTGTGTTTACAGTGTGAAAGATGAGATAAACACAGTCAATGAAATGTTGTCAAGGCAGAAAAGTTATACGAAGACTGCTATCCACACCTACTCTCCAAACAACCTTAACAAAAATTTTACCTGCCCTTTAGGCAAAAGGAATCTAGAGAAGTTTATACTTAAAACAGTCCTACTAATATCAACAGGATGACAAAAAGGAACATGCCTTTGCAACAACTGTGTAAAGAGCTCCTCAAAAAGAAAATTTTTCCTCCTTTCTTTAGCAAGAGCCAGACACTGAGATTAGTTCAATTTCAAAACCCAGCTCCATAACAAAACCATACAGTAGTCCTGAAGCACATCACATTGCCAGCAAAAAGATGTCTGCATATTTTTGATGGGCCTTCCATACCAGGGACGCCCAGCATATGGAAAGTTTGGGATGAAGGCTTTATAGCAGAGTCCTCTTCCTGCCGTAGAGTTAAGAGCCTTTACAAATAGTTCCCCTCCACTTCTGGTGTGAAGTGGAACAGTCCCAAAAAAGGTTCCACCTTGTGATGCTACTGTGCAAGCAGATCAGCGGGTCATTCCCAGTTTTCGATTGCATTATGTTGCAACACAACAACTCACGTATTCATGCAATACAATGTAGAACTGACCGGTGGACTGGAAGTTTGAAACTTTCAATTAATTTTTCACCCTGGCTACAGAAGGGGACACCAACCAAGTCAAGAACTTTCAAACTTTTATTTAAGCATCCATGAAGCCCTACCATTAAAATAACCGTTTGCTGTTTTGAGTCTTGTCTCAGCATCTATTCCTTTCCAACATGTATCATTTACCCCTAAGGCCTACTAAAAATTCCCTCTTCTTGAGTAAGAGAAAGACAAGGACCAACTTTAGGCCATGCCCCCATCGCAATCTGCATGTTGTTAAAAAAAAATTCCCAAAAGTATATCACCACCACCATTATATTTTCAGAATTCAATGTCTGGAGAAAGGCCTGCATGTCACAGTTTTTGGCATAAAATGTTTAGGATCTTATGCATATCTTAGGTAAACAACAGAATACAGAGGAGAACAGGTGAGAACTGTTCAGGTGACAGTCTGACAGAATGCTCCACACCAAGAGATTCCTTACCCCGCAACAATGACTTGCATATTGCAGAGAATTCCCTGTACCTTGAAGCACTCAGAAAAGAAACCAAAAACGTCTCTTGCTGTTTCTGAGTAACTCCAGTATGAAGTGAAGGGCTAATCTAGTCTCTCCCCTGCATCTTCTGCCTATGCCAGAAGATGCGGAGTGAAGAGAGAAATGAGCAGATGATGTTGGCAATGTGCAACTAAAGTAGGCCAAAAGCCATGTTGTTCACTTATGATCCATGTATGTTGTGTAGTTGCCATAAATTGAAGTCAATCAGTTTGTCGGCTCATGAGCATCCAACATAACATATGCCCCTCCGTAATATTTTGTCTTTCAGTATTGTCTGCAGAGAAACCTTTGAAACCCATTTGTCCAAAGTGAATTGCAGGACTATAAGCCAATTCAGACAGAGGCCCCAATCCTATCCTCACTTACCTAGGAGTAAGTCCCTCTGAACATAACAGGAGTTACGTCTGAGTAGATGTGCACAGGATTGTGCTGTAAATCACCTCTGGATCGCTTGGTCCTCTGTAGTAGCTGGCCAAGCAACAACGTCACCCTATCAACTCAATTTATGGCAAGGTGGTTGTTTGTACAGACTGCCTAACTGGCAAAGCGGCCAATGACAGAGGCCGTTCACACTGTGAAGTCAAAAACTTGCTCCAGTTCCTGGATGTTGCAGCGGATTTCAACTGCCCAGTGTAGAGTGAGGCAACAGAGGAGTTATCAACACAAGTCATGGTGATATTGACTTGACAACACTAAAAGGGAAAATTAGCCTAATCCCAGGCAAACTGTAACACTCCTTCAGACCCTCAAACCTTCCCTCATGTGAAAGCCAACAACTAGTTTCTGCAATAAGGACTCTGGGACATCCTCTTAGTGATGACACATTGAAGTCTGCTTTGGCTAGTGGCACTTTGAGACAAAGCGCTTGGGGAATAACGTGGGTCAAGTCAGCTGCTTCTGGTCTGGTGAGAATTTGGTACAGCGCAGGGGCTAGATGCAGTCCTTAAGCCACTAGTTATCTGCCCTATCCCAAGCAAGACAGACCTGAAAGAGGGCAATATAACAAGGACATCCAACTTCATATACAAGTTTGGAATGAGGCTAAAACCTCAAGCTTCAAGGAACGTTTTGAGAGATGCTGACTGGGTCCTATACACACTTTTGAGAGGTTGAGGTGGTTCCTGGAAGGGGTACTGAACATGATAACTTTCTAGCTGACAAGGTAACAATATGAACAGGATTGTGCGTGAAGAAGCCTTAATTTATATCACATGATAATAAGACAGGCTGCAAATATTACAGGAAATAAGCGGTTTTCATTTACAGCTGCAAAATAGTACTGTGGTTAGTACTGTGGTTCTCAAACCTTTTAGAGGCCCTAGAGGTTGCTGCCTGATTTATAAATGCCAAGGGATGTGGCTATAATGGTGATTGGGCAGAAGTGCTCCCCCACAAAAGTAGCAGCTTGTTTATCCCTTGATGCACATACCATATTCTGTCCTGTTAGTTTCACAAACCATCAAAAATCAGGCTGCCATCCACTGGTGGGTCCCAGACCCACAGTTTGAGAATCACTGAGTTAGTATGTTAACATGCAGTGCTACTGTCTTTTTTTTTTGCCTAGACATACACCACTTGGAAATGTAGAACTGTTTTCCAACTCACTCAATTTTACTCAAACGAGAGTTTTCTGCATCTGGGGTGGGGACTCAGCTTTCAACAGCTTGCTTCCCCAATAGATAACTACCCTCCAAAATAGGAATGTTAAGATGCAGTCATTCAGCAGATTGTTAAAAATTTTCAAGCTCTGAAGTTGCATGTCATGAATCCTCTCAAAATAAGGTTTCACATTTAAGTGTCATGCAATGTAGCTGCTATGCAATGTAGGGGCAATTCTTCAACCCATAATGGCATATGTCCTTAGGCCAATACAGCAGAATTGATCAACAAATCACTATACTCAGGTATACTCATGTATGCCCTAAATAAAGAAATATCCCAGTTGTCAGTTAACATTAGCAAGGTCACAGTAAGCTTCTTGGCATGCAGCACACAGAACACAGACCAACATATTTACCTTGGACTGCTAAAGAACGTGGGTATGGAATGATGCAAAACAAAGAGGGAAGAAATGGGCAAAGAAATGAACATAACATGCAGAATCAAGATGCTAAAAAAGAGTCACAACAACATAAAAACTATATAACCTCCCCTGCCCCCAGCAAGGATATCTTGCTTTCTTCCCCTTAGCAAACACCCTCAGCTATGACCAAGTTAGAAACACACCATTAGGCATAATAAATCAATTTTGAGGGCCAAAACATTCTCAGCTTCCCCCCCCCCCTTGTGCTGCTTTGAAAAGCAGAGTGGCATCATGTAAGGTATTTGAGTTTGAACTCCAACTTTTACTGTAAATGTAACAAATTCATTCCACAAATGAGAATGGAGGAGAGCAATTCCACACTATAGACCACAAAATACTGAAAAGATGCCAAAAGTCCATTTCATTTAGCCTAATTTACACATCCATAAAGAAGCCATCAAAACATTAGTTTTCTGCAATGTGTGTCATTTCTAGAAAGTATCACACCACAATCCCACACATACACACTTACTAGAAAGTGCTCTGGATTTCAATCGAACTCCAGGCATTTTTAAAGAGTAGTAGTAATACTTGATTCCTAATCTTTTCAAAATTGTGATTTCAGGACATCACTGCTCAGCCACAACACTTCCATTGTCCACAGAGCTCCAAGTTACATAGAACAGAATCTAAAAAGCTATTTTAAGTTAAATGATGTTGGAATTTTTTATACTTCCCTTGTAAACAGCAAACATCCCATTGCCTCCCAGATTGCAAATTGCAAAAGGTTTGCCATATCGCACAGAGTCAAGCTCCCTTGGGTGGGCAAAAGTAGTTAATACTTTTTAACTACAAAAATAGTTTGATCCATTGAGATAACAGTAGATACTTTGGCACCAACTAGCAGAGGCCTCATGAAAAGACTCCCCTCTAAGCAAAGAAGAAACAACCTGGCACCAGATTCCATGCAGATCACCTAAAGCTGATAGCAAAACTTTTGCTTCTGTCTCAGATTACCACTAATTAAGAGCGGTTCACAATGGAACCCACATAACCGTATAAGACTAAAAAGAAGTTTCCTTTACCAGCTGCTGACGCCTGTTTTTATCCATTGTACTATGGTGGGGGGATGCTTTCCAGAGCATTTGTTGAGCTCCACATTCATCAGATTGGGACCATTCTGATATTCTTACAGTCCCCCTCATTCAGTTGTGGACCCAGCCAATGGGCTGCCCAGGGGTAGAGGTCTGCCCCTTCCACTGTTCTACACTCCACCCTTACGCCATGCTAGGCTCCATTTCAAAGCCATACAATGGCAAGGGTGGATGGGAGGAACAAAACCACTTATATTAACTCACCTCTCCAAGAGACAAGCTGCCTTGTCACCACGCTCCTCCCACCCCAGCAGGAGCGCCTGGGGCTTTTGCCCCCTCCCACAAAATGGTAGGACCGCAACTGCCTCCTGTCTGATAGGAGCCAAGGCACACTTACTCACAAGTAAATGTGCATGTGTGGCTCAGTTTCACTTTCCATGGGACCAGAGACATTTTACTTGTGAGCTATCAGTTTGTCAGTTTCATGACCCATCAACAATCAGATCACAACCCACATTTTGGGAAGCACTGCACTTACGTGGGCCCAGGCCAGAATATTTACTTACAGCCACCTTTGATTTCTTGCAAAGATCTGATACACGATTTCAACACTGAGGGAAGCATCCCTCGGTCATTAAGAACAACTAGCTGCAAACCCAGCCTCAGTGGACCCAAAGCATCCACTTAAGATCTAGAGGTTTAAGTGCCTGGAGAGGAAGCCAAAGAAACCCGCAAGTGTTTCTGATCTGGGTGCTGCCAATTTCTCCCCACCACCAATGCCCAGATCCCCATTTTCCCTGCATGTCCGTCCACAGGGGGACCAAAAGTCTTGCGGCATCAAAAGGTGTTTGGAGAAGTGGCCCAATGTTCACCTTTCCCGGGAGACGCTCTGTTTGAAAGAAATGGTTCCAGTCCATCCCAGAAGGCTCTCTCTCTGACAGAATACAGCAGCTAGCATTCAAGCACTAAGCATCTACGGAGGAGAACGATGTAGGGCCGAGTGATCTATTCCTGGCCTGTGTGGGCCTCTGCACTTTGACTGTAACCAACAGAGCAGATTCAGAACTATCATGGGTGCTTTCTGATTGGTTACCTTACTGCCAATGTCACAATTACTCCCGAGCAATGGGCCTGAACTTCTCTCCATAAAAATCAGTTTAAATTACTTACCAGCAAAAGGTCTCCCACCCTAACCAAAGCCTTTCTTCCTCCACCATTATGGTTCTTTTCAGTGGAAACTGGACTGTCAAGTCCCAAGGACGAGGAGCATTTCCTACCCCCCAAGCCAATATTTTCTCCCGATTTATTCAAGTTACTTCTATGAGAGAAAACAAGAAGGGGGTACAGCACTGCAGGAATACCGTGCTCGAGATCACCACTCAAGAAGCTTGGCATTTACACCTGAAACAATGTCTTGCATAAGCAAGTGGCCAACAATCACTTGAATAGAAAAAGTGAAGTCATACAGCAAATGTCATCATTCAGGTGGGAGTAAGATCCCTCCCCATGCCCCCCAACACTGGTGCCCACAACATCTGGGCAACGGTAGCTTTTGCACCCACATCCTGCTGTGTCCCCAAATAGAGCTCTCCACAGAATTCAGATGGGAGAAAATGACTTCTATCCGAGGAAGCTTCCCTGTGCAGATGATGAAAATGTGTAAGAGAAGTAGGTATGCTGCTGTTTGTATACATTTTGCACCTTCATGTTGGGGGTTTCAGCACCTTCAGCAGTTTTATTTCTACCAAGGAGGAAAAACTACAAGTCAGAAAGTGCCCAGCTGCAGATGTTCTCTATACAAATTCTGCTTAGGAGGTATTACCCTCTCTGCTTTTTTCTGGCTAGAATTCCATATTCTTCTAGTAAGGTCTAGCTATGGATTAGGTGGTCATGATGTTCACAATGTCAGTACATCAATACACAGGAAAGTTGCATGAGATGATAGAGTGGCATGAAGCAAACAAACCAAGTAGCTGCAGATTTGTGGAAAGAGCCATGTGTTTATTCATCAAATCTAGTTCTGCCTTGAGTTTGTGTCGTATTATCAGCACAATTTGTTTGCATTGAAGGGTTCTGACTTTTCAGGCATCTAACATTTCGCGTATACCATAGGTTAAAGGCGAATATTTTTACATTTTGAAGTGATCTTTCGAGTAACATACAAAACACCATGAACACATTGTATTGTGAGAGAGGCCTATCCTGGAAGTCACAAGATTTAGCTTCAGGAAACGATGCTCATTAATGCATTCAACAAGGAACTTGACACATATTAGAATGTGGGATCACTTTTAAAGTAACAAATGAAGTATCCACTGCATTGAGAAAGGTAAACTACAGTCGTCAATTTTCCCTTTTCTCTCTCAGCTCAGCTGCTTTTCTACTTACTTGGCCACGGACTGGATAACTTTAGAAGATGTATCCTTTATGTTGGTCAAAAATCTCTCTGTTCCACCTCTAAGAATATCAAAGAATCCTCCATATGGTTGATCACATTCTGCTACTGTCATACCTAAAGCCAACAACACAGATTTATGATCCAAGAGCATTTCATCACCATCATGCCTTCTGTTCAAGACCAGCACGCTAAAACACTCCATTTAGTTAATATGTTTCAATGAACAATTTTGTATTTTATCTGAATATTTTGATGTTTATTAATTTTGGTGCGAGGATTTTTTAAAATGCCATTATTTTTGGCATAGCATCAATTAATGCCATTTAATTGTGGTTGTATAAGAAGGTGTGCATTATAATGCATTAGGCAACAGGATAGATCACAAAAAATTCAAGAAGCCTAAAAAATTTGTTGATGCCAAAAACTAAGGTTACCATTGGCATCAGCACCTCTGAATTATGTAAGAAACGTTAAAAATTCAACATAAAATGATTTTTGCGTTACACAAAAGTCTTTTTCTCTTTTTAATGTTTCTTATACAATGGGCAGCCCAATCCTAACTTGGGCAGGAGCAGGCAGGGCAACTGGCCTGTGCTACATCTTACCCAAGATAGGAAGCAGCTGGAGTTCACCACAGGGCACGGGAACGTGCCTCACTTTACCCCATGGGAAGTCCCAGGCAGCCTGATGAAGCTCCTCAGACCTGCACCTGCAAAACAGCAGGCACCAGTTTGAGCCGCCTGCAGCAGCCCATATCAGGGCTGGGCAGCCCGGGGTCAGGCGTTGGGCCAGATCCTAACAGCCAGACCCCAGCCTCTCCCCGGGCTGCCCCACCTGTGGGGCCACCCTCCTGCCTCCCCACCTTCCTCCACCCCAAAAAGTCCCTGCACTGGCCAAAATTGGCCAGTGTGGGGGCAGCTTACTTGCTGCTTTCCGCCACTTGCCTGGGTCAACATGAGCGCCTTACGGCATGTTTGTGACAGCACTAAGCCAACACAAGCGACATGCATCAGCCCTAAAGCAATCTTGGATTGAGCCCTCTGTGTATAAGAATACGCACTTCCTGAGCGGACAACCACTTCTTTGCGTTCCTCTTCTGTTTAAGCGTTAAATTAAAAACCTTAATCCTATTAAGCAAATATTTGTGTGCAGCAGTAAGACACTCTTGAGGGCTTTTAACAATTAAATAAGCAGCAGCAAGCATGGCCTTGGACACACAGGATTTGTGTGTTCTGAAGAGTAACAAATAGGATGACCTTGTTAAGCAATACACACAAAGCATCCGCTTTCAGCCACTGTTTTAAAGGAAGTGGTCCTCTGACTACCTATTACTTTCAATAGTATTACAGACCTGTACTGTACATGCAGCACAACCGCTGCATTTAAACTAGCTTCAAATGTTCACCCCCAACCCCAGGAACAAGACCCGTCAATTTGAGATCTCAAGGCACTTATACCTAAACACCATAAGAGTTACAGTCTCATTCACTCCTTATTGGCTTTCCTCCTTTCTTCTAGGACAGCTCTCAAAGTAGCTTACGTACAGTTCCCGGGTGGGTTTCCCAAGCCAGGTGCCTACTGGGCCCAGACTGAATTGGTGCCACTAAGCTGAAGAGCAGAGCCAGACAAGTGCCCGGCTGGAGGTTGCAGTAGCAGCTGTTGCCATCAAGGCCACTCACAGGAAAGGAAGTGGCAACAGTGTGATGTTTTCATGGCTCCCCTTCAAAGAAGCAGCTGAAGAAAGGGCTGCGGCAGCCCTCTTGCTTTCTCCTCCAATTCCTGCTACGGCAATGGCCCACAGCGGGCAGCACTGGAAGAAGAGGTGCCTTGCCACAACTCTAATCTCCTCTCTTGATCTCATCAGGGTGGGCAGCAGGCTGGAGGAGGTGGTGGGCAGGCAGCACAAGGTGCAGGACACTCCTGCCAGTCTGCCGCCTCCCCCAGCCTGCCATCTAAAGCAGCTGATTCACACAGCCTCTTGGGCAGGCTGATGCTGGCCAGGTTGCTGTGTATTATGGGGCATCACATTATGCCCAGCTTGTCTCTTCCCCATCCTAATCTAAATTTAACTGTAAGTGCCTCAAGGGCAGGAACTTGTCTTGCTTACATTACTAGGTAAAATTTAATGCACAGTGATGAACATCTATACTTAAAATACAAACTACCACCATAATCCATGCCTCATAATTCATAACCTCAGGCTTCAAACACAACACGAATCCTCTCTTCCTTTTTTGTTCCAATTACTTTTCAGGTCATAATTAAATAGGCACATTTCTAGAACCAAGAGCATCATGGAAGTGCACACATGAGCTCGGATTGTAAGCAGTGCCACAAGACACGATGTCCGCATGAGAAATATAGTTTTCATAGAAAGACTATGCCAAGCTTTAACATAATGAGTTACGAATGCCTGAAATTGCTAAACATTTCTGAAGAAAGATTTGTTTCCAAAATGCATTATACCTGCATTATACATATTGTTGAGCTGCCCCACAGGTTTGGAGTTCTGCTGCACCAAACTTGAAGATGTTCTAGGTTGTGCATTATTTCCATAGCCTCCATTTTGCTCAAGGAGCTACCAAAAAAAGGGAGGGTTATTTCCAGAATGAGCAGTTGTATATAACACAAACACAAGAGCACTACAGAAGTGGTTCTTAAACATTTTAGCACATTTTAGTTACTGTCTTTTTTAGAACACACACATACCCTAAATAAAAGATCAGTAACAGGAAAGCATAAGAGTTCTAACTTTGAATTTTCATGTTTAAGAGGCGTAGAAAGCTGATCAACCATGTACACCTGCCAAAATCCCCTTTCACCTGGCCACTCAGGTGAAAGGTTGACTTCCTCAGTGAAAATATTTACTTTGATCCTTATATTGGAGGTCGAGGTTTGAAAGTTGGACCAGATCTGAAAAGACCACTGTTGTATGGGCTAAGAGCTTGAACAATCACCCCAATCATGATCTTACTGGACAGCTTTTAGGCCCAATCCTATCCAACTTTCCAGTGCTAATGCAGCCATAATGCTGGCCCGAGGTAAGGGAACAAATATTCTATTACCTTGAGAAAGCCTCAGCATCTGTCGCCACCACCACAGGATGCAGTGCATGCATCGTCGGTATGGCTGCATCAGTGCTGGAACGTTGGATAGGATTGGGCCCTTTGGGAACTACTGTGCTTTCAGTCTTTGTCCCTTGCTTCTCACCTGTATCCCTGATAGCCTATCTGTAATATGGGAGAGATACTGTAAAAATAATAGGAAACTTGTACATTGAACGCATTCAGTAGATTGTACCTTGCAATTATCATTATTGTTTTATTATTATATTATTATATTTTATTATTATATTTTTATTTTTATTTTTAAGTATTCTTACACACCACTATTCAACCACAGTAGTTCACAAAGTGGTAATATGCATAGTACATATGACACATGAGAAACAATGTTGTAACTTGCTATATCAATACCAACTAAATTTATTACACTTATTCTGTTAGATGCAGCAATGTGCCTTCTCAACCATCCATTATCTAATTTCAAAATCTTATTGCTGGGGAGGGAAAAGTGGAAAAAATAGAATATCATGGAAACATGACATTTGGGGACACACACACACACACACACACACACAGTATATATATTAATTAAGCTTCCCTCACTTTAGCCTCAGAATTGGGAACCCTTGGGCAGACAATTTGAAATTTTTGTACAAAGGCACCAAAACCACAGCTAGCCTTTTCCCCCCTATCACTTACCTCAGTGATAGGGGACTTTGGGTTCACATTCCTGGCAGCTGCAATCTCCTGCAGCTGATTCACAAGCTCAGTGATGGACAACCTCTCTTCTGGGTTCACCTTCAAGGTAGAACCTAAAAACATTCCAAAATTGGCATTACTGTCAGCCACTGTAGAATCTGCTGATTTTCTGGATGAATCTCAGGCAGTTTTGATCCAGTCAAGTAAAGAAACTTCCAAGGCAGCTAGCAGCAAAGTTAATAACCTGAAAGGTAATTCTATAAAGGCTTGATTACATAGAAAAATGTGGTTTTAACAACATCTGTTTTAGAGATTAAGAATTTTGGACTGCCAGTCATTACGAGATTGTAATCCCTCCATTTTATCCAGGCCTGCATGAACAAAATGATGCTCTACACAGGATCTTTAAAGCCATTCAAATTTGGGGCATGGGAAACTCAACCACCATCTACAGCCACATGGTTCTCTGTGGAGAAGGCTCTGCATGCCTTCACTTGCCAAAGCTCAGCTAGTGTGCACAAGGGGTGGGGCTGCCTTTCCGATTATCCCCAGGTTCTGGAATTCCCTTTTGCAGGAAAATCAAAATGCCGCTCGCTTTCAGTTTCTAAGCTGTTTTAAGCACCCGCCTGTTCAATCAGGTATAAGATAGGTAACTGCTCTGCTCTTTCTAATGTCTCTTGTAATAAGGGGTGTGCAAATCTTTTGTATTTTTAGATAGACCAATGTTTCTCAAACTGTGAGTCGGGGCCCACTAGGTGGGTCATGAGCCAATTTCAGGCAGCACCGAGGACAGCCTTCATTGAAAATATGAGAAGATGGGATACTGGAAAGGGAAGGATTGACTAGTACTAGTTATTTTGCTTGTGTTGAGATTGTAAATAGCCTTTTTTCCTTTCTGATTCACTCTGCTGTTGAAAAACAGCTGAGAAATAACACAACTGATTGCTGCATTCTAAGAAAAGCAGCTGGCTCTGGCATCATCACAATGACAGCACTTCTAGCTATGACATCACTTCCAGTGGGTCCTGGACAGATGGTCATCCCAAAAGTGAGTCCTGTTACTAACCATTGAGAACCATTGAGCTAGACAGCTGCATTGGAGCCTGCTGGCAAAAAGCACAGTAAAAATTAAATTCCAATGTAGTTCCTAAATTCTTGCATTCACAGGTCTCATCTCCAAGCTCCTTGGGCATACAGTCACTTTTACGTTAGCTGCATAGGCACGAACAGTTTGAAAAACTATACTTCTACAATATTAATATATATATTTTAATATATTAAATATTAATATAACATGAACATTGGACCATAAATCCCTACAATTCATTCTCCCTACCTTGCAAGAAAACAAAAACCCTGCACAGTGCATCACTGCATTATACTTACAAATGAGATCATGAAACACTGTATATCTCGTGTCATTCGGTGGGATGGAGTATTTTCCATTGACTATTCGAAGCTTAGCTCCATCTTCAAAGGGATGTTGCCTGAAGCACAGCAAGTAGAGAATGCAGCCCAGTGCCTGCAGTGGCATACCAAGATTACAGGGGGGGAAACCCACAAAGGTTAAATCATTGAAAAAAAATTAATAAGCTATGGGAGCAATTATTTTGTTTCATCAGAGAAACTGTCTGATCCCGCGTTTAGGCAGGTTGCCAATTTGATAACTAGTAATAATGAACATGACAGGTACCGTCAACTAATAATAGCTAACAAACATGTAGTCCAACCACAGGTTTGTTTGGGTAATAATGAATAGCTAACAAACATGTAGTCCAACCACAGGTTTGTTTGGGTTTTTTGCCTTAATCCTGATCCCATATGCATTGTGAAACCATGGTTTCACTTGCCAAGTTAAGCCCTGCCACTGGAGGGAGATATCAATAAATTTGTCATCCAGAAATTACACTAGAAATTCAAGCCCACCATATTTCTTCAGCACTTTGCACATCTGGATGGCTACCCAACCAGCCTGCTCCATTCCTGCTCCAAGTAGTATTTTGTTAAGGTACACATAATACTATGCAATAATCCTCCTGCCTGTAGCGTCCTACCATTCATTCAAATAGTATTTATATACTATTACCCCTGCTTACTGGACAAGAGACACTTTTTCCAGTGGTGTTCCTCTTATATTTAGCAGGGGGAGAGTAACTGTCCCTCTTCACCCCTGCGCAGTCTTTCTAGTGGCTGTTGCTGGCGGTCTGCCTTTTTTTAGATTGTGAGCCCTTTTGGGACAGGGGGCCATTTAACTTTATTATTACTATTTGCCTGTAAACCGCTTTGTGAACTTCGTGTTGAAAAGCGGTATATAAGTACCTGTTGATTGATTGATTGATTGATTGATATACTATTGGACAATTTTACCATTCCCCAGTTGCTCCAGATTTCTCATCAGGTGAAGAAGTGAGCTAAAGTCCTTTCTGACACCTTGCGGAGCAATACAATACAGCCAGCATACAGTACAACTAGCATACCACAAACACAAACAAAATGGTACCACAAACACTGCAGTAAGTTACCACTTCGTAAAAGATTCATATTTGCATGTTACTTTCACCACTACATAATTCCCATTCCCAATCTAGGTGTTTCTCCATCAACCTCAGGTCAAAATCCATAACTGTAAACACCTGTATGTACTGCTATAATAAGAGAGAAAATATTCAACTCCACCAGTAAGCCTAGCTATTCTGTTCATACATTCTCATCAGTACAGTCAGTTATTACATTCCTATTGGTGCATTCTATCATGTATAGCACCAATTAAGTGTTCTTTTTTCAGCCTCTCTTTTTCCTTCCAACTTCTGATAGAAGGATCATGGCTATACCTTTTGTTTAGTTTTAAACAACTAACATTTATTTTAAAAGCCACAATCTGTACTGACTTTTTCATATGAACAAGTTACATGAAATCCATCCTAACTCACCACTTCTTTAAAAAACACACACTAAAGAAGTGCATTTTCTCCTGTCCCTTGCCTACTCACCCCAACCCCTTTCCATCTTTCTGTGGCGTTGCAAGTTAACTGGGCAAAGACTTTATAAGCTCATTTTTATTCACTGAACAGCCTGGTACAGTTCAAAGTGCTTTATAACAATATCATGCTTGGCAACAGCGGCCTCTAGACATGGTATTGGGCTTTGAAAGCTTGCTATATTTTGCACCTTCCCTTTTTTAGAAAGTTTCCCAATTTCAAGTCTCCTGCCCTCCAATTAGGGAACTTTGTATTTGCAGGGAATTGACAGACCATATGGTTCAAAACCACCAGATGTGAAGGCTTATTGGACTTGAACTGGTGATTTATTGAAGATTAACAATGAGCCAGGGTGGAAACTCTCCCATTTCTTATATAGCAACAAGCTTTTTTCATGCTGTTGAAAATCCAAATGTTTAGAAAAAAGGCACTGCACAAGGTCCAATGTGGTTGAAAAGACTTACCCATATATCCTGCTTTTCATCAATTGGAAAGTTTGAATACAAGTCTATAATCTCAGGAGTCCTATACATTGGTGTTGTGTTCCTTGTGATCTGGAAACACAAAATCAGAGATTCACAGCTATGTTTACCCATAGTACAAAGTCAGAGACTTTATATACCTAGAAAGTAAGCCCGTTGGAGACAGGGAACCATTTATTTTGCTATGTAAACTGCTTTGTGAACTTTTTTGGTGTTAAAAAGTGGTATATAAATTTTAATAACACTATAGAACCTTGATTGCGTTAATGAGAAGAATGCAAAGCCTTCTGGTGGAAGCCTGGACTTGCAGGGAGAGACAAAGGTAACTTGTTCTTGCAAGACCAGTGCCATCATCTCAGTGTCGGCACGCATGGGAACACCAGCCACCACTCAGTTGATGGCAGTTAGGCAGGGGAGGATGGAAGCAGCAACGTGGGAGAATTTAAGGTAAAGGTTGGGAAGAGATGAGGGGCAAGAAAAGGAAGAGGGGAACCAGGGATGCTGAGGGATAGAGGACAACAGGCAAGTGGAGACAAGTTGAGTAGGGGAGATGGAGGCAGCAAGAGGAAGGATTGAACAGCAGAGTGAGGAGAGACAAAAAGGGTGGGAAAGAGCCCAATGTGAAGGAGAGACAGATGACAGAGGGAAGAACAGTAAGACTGGCTGTAGAGGATGAGGGAGGAAAAGAGGGAGAAAGGCAAGGAGATTGGCACAGAAGGCAGGGTTAGGACAATACAAGGAAGGACCCAGAAGTGGAAATGGAGAGGGAAGCAGGGAGAAGGATGGGGCAAGATAGAGAGGCAGCAAGAGCAAATAGGGAGAGAGTCAACACAGCTAGAAAGGAGGGGGTAGAAACTGCCAGTGTCCAGTGGCAATCAACTTGACAGCAGCCCAGCCCAGCACAGCCCAGGGCCTACCGACAGCCAAGACCCATGAATATGTAGGCCAGAGTGCTAACCAAAATCAATGAGACAGCAAGGACAACTTCCTCCATGTTGGTTGTACTTTTCAGGCCCATGTCCCCTGTCTGGGCAAACATGTCACACCCCAAGTCACATCTGCCTCCAAGGGATAAGCCTGTGGGGGTGATGCGTCTTTTTCACTAGATACATCTTCCGCGCACAAGACGCAAGGCACAGCACTTAGGCTATAAGTGGTTATCAGGATGAATATCAAAGAGCATCTTATTCTGTGCTCCCCAACACAGAGGGAGAAGGTGAAGATGACCAACTTCATCGGCATGACAGCAGGTTCAGAATATCAAGTACATGACCAAGGAAAACTAGGCCCTTAAATGAACCAGCCATCCCACTAGACCAGAAATGGACAAATGTAGCCAAAAATATTTAAAAAAACCTAGAGATACAAAATTTTGAAATCAGCGGTAGGTTTCTCACCTCATCTTCAACTGTTGCTCTTTTCTGTGCAGACCAGCTGTAGTCTGGGTAATGCGCTATGGTTGTTGCACTGCCAAAGTCACACAACTTAATTGTTCCTTGGTTACTCATCAGCATATTTTCAATCTGGAGAGGTAAACCAGCAATTTAAAGCGTGCAATGGTATATCCATTTATTTGAGGCAGCTATTCATGCTTAACTATATGCTCATGCCCTCAAAGTAGCAGGATAATTTATCAACTTACACACTAAACAAATGGAAGGTTTATTGATGAGCAGGACTCAATAAAATACTCTGTCTAAATCCAGATCTCTTTTGCAGCTATTTTCCTCTCTGTAAGTAAACTTCATTCCCCAATGGCCAGCATGCTTGTGAACGGATGAATTATTCAAAAGAATAAATGCACACTCAAGAATGTCTAATTTTTATATGGTTTTAAACCATTCTTTATTTTACTACGCAATTCACTTTATGCACTTTTTATTGATCTTGAAAAGCAGCATTTTAACCAACAGCAATATACGGATTCCCACTTGGGGAAAAGATAAAAACAGTTTCAAAATGGAACGTAGATGGATGCTCCTGTTTTTGGCATCCTCTTTCCTACAATATCACACAAGCCTACACATGTCAGGCAGCCCAATCCAGAACTGCCTGGCTGCCATGGGCGCAGTGGTAGTTAAAAGGCTGCGGCTGGTGTTTCCCCGAGAGAAAGGGGCATGAGTCCCTTTTCCCCAGGGAGAGCCCTGCTCCTCCGCTCACTGCCGGCTATTTTGCCATCAGTGAATCAAGCAGCCCTAGCTCAGGCTGCCCAGCCTCCGCCGGGGATAAGATTCAGTGGTAGAAGCCACCGCCAGGTCTCACCCCCTCGCAAGCCTGCCCCGCCCCAAATCTCCACAACGCTGGTGAGGGGTAACCTTATCTCTCACAGATGTTGCGTCGCCACCTCCGGGCGGCAAGGTGCTGGTGGTGCCGCAGAACAGGCGGCAAGAGCTTACCCCACTGCACGTGCCTTACAGCATGTTTACAACACCAGCGCAAGCGCTACACTCGTACCACTCGTGCTGGAGGCCTCTGGACTGTCCACTGCAGAAATGTCCCAAAGATATCCTATACAGGACGCCCCTGTAATTTTCCATACATATGCATTTTAAGGATCATTCAAACTTTGAAATTCTTCAGTTGAACATGCTTTACCAGGGGAAAGATCTGACATTTTAGTTGCACAGAGCACAAGGTCTTCCGTGAAATGCAATTCTAAACCGAAGACAATAAAACATTCCATCTTAATCCTCAGGTATTCACCACATTATTTGGCCTTGACATGAGTTAATTTCCTCCTGCCCGTCACCACGCTGCGGTGCACTTGGCCACTACTTATAATGAAAAGGCTCACGGATACTGCCACTGTGAGTTAAGGTGGTCCTGCTCTTTCCGAAGCCAATACGCACAGGCTACCTCTCCTGTGAACTAAAGCGGACAGTGTGCTAGAACCCAGGAGCCACCAATAAATCTCATATAGGCACACCAACACATTTCCACTGTATACAACGGGCAGAAGTGTCACAGTACACCTCCAGTATATTGGGTTTGTGCCCTCTGTGTGTGTGTGTGTGTGTGTGTGTGTGTGTGTGTGTGTGTGTGTGT
>JAJKFI010000089.1:5763909-5776517 GCA_029204185.1 Lerista edwardsae
TGTGTGTGTGTGTGTGTGTGTGTGTGTGTGTGTGTGTGTGTGTGTGTTTAAAAAAGTCTCTATCAAACTTTATGGCAAATCTGATCTTTAAAATGTCATTTTTTTTCCCAAGCCCCTGGGAAAAACGGGTTGTTGTCGAACACCATTCCTTTAAATAGTTCAATTATTTACTACGCACTGAAGAGAATCAATTCTCTAAAATGCCCCCCTGTCCCTCTGAAGTTAATGTTCACAACACTTACTGTTCCTGTTCAAGCAGAAATGCAATATAATGAACAGAAACCAAAGACCTCAGCACATTATGTTATATACCTATACAACAGGCACTGAAATGTCCTAATCTTTAAGCACTTACCATTTAAGCAGCTGCTCCTGGAAAATTTTTTGCCTGGCTATTGAAACCAACAATGTTTATGTTTTCCTTCCTAGAAGGAGGGGGGGGCGGGAAATAGAGCCTGCTCTACAGGTTTCAGGCCCTTAGCGTATTATACTATGAAAGATGGACATGATGGGAATATAAATATTTTCTAGACAAATTTTATATAGAGATTACACTGTATTTTAGATCACCTAGGGCCGGTTCACAGTCCATCACATGGAATTATTATATGCACTGTCTGATGTGGTGAGCCCATGTGTAGGCCCACTGTGACTAAACTGCATGCATACATGGCTAATCTCCAAGATCCTGCCATTCTCAGCCAGCCTATACAATACTTTTCAAGTTGCTTTGCTATCAAAACACAAACTACGTATTAGTGCCACTACTTTGGTTTTGTAAGTTAACTGGACAAGCTTCTCCTTTGCATCAGTCAACTGTAAAACCACTTAAGAATACCGTACCTTTAGATCTCTATGAATAATGGGAGGCTTCTGCTTGTGCATGTGCTGCACTGCACGGCACGTCTGGTAAAATATCTTCAGCACCGTGTCGCACGAGAGGGGCCCTTTGGATTCTGCTTTCTTTAAAAATTCCACCAGCTGCCCTATTGACATAAAATTCATGTTGGCTTTCAGAGTTTTCACATTAGGAAAAGGAGATACAAGGTTAGGGTTTGATTACACCAAAGACATTTCCACTTTCCTAAGAAATCGAGTGTGAGCTTTGTGGTTCAAGCACATAAACGAACTAAAAAGGATTGTTTGTTCAGGACACTTTCAACATCTCCTACCCCAGCTGAAAGAAGCAGTACTTGCAGCCTGTCTCGCAGCATCTACTGCTGAAGAATGCAAGGCCAAGGAAGAAGATTTTAGGGTGGCAATTTTCAATCACTGTGCTGGAGCACACTGGTGTGCCTTGAGTGGTCTGCAGGTGCGCCACAGGAATTTGGGGGAGGGTCAGGTATTAGTAAGCCCTTCAGGGGATGTGAGCCCATGCCCAGCAGTGTGGTGTGCCTTATCATTTGTCAAAAAAATGGATTGTGTGCCTTGACAATTTTAGCATCTTCTCAGCTGGTTCAGGGAGAGGAATGGGGCCCATCTCTCCACCACGCAAAGAAAATTCTAATGCAAGGTGGGTTGGGGCCAACATCATGAGGGAACACAAGCTGGGCTACGTCTTTCATTTCCCGCCCCTTCTTGAATAGCAGGCACCATGAACGTGTGTGCAAGTTCTCTCCCGCCCATGTGCTACCTGAAGCCATGGGGAAGGGATTCTCTGGTTTCATGACTGCCAGCATTCCTTATATCTTATATTCCTTATATCTCCCTTAACTCAAAATACGATGTCAAATAATCAAACGTTTGATTATCGGCAAGAATATTAGCCCCTAATAATTTCGCACAGATGAAATATTTACCACCCTGACTTCAATTCTCCATTCTCTAATCATGGCCTGCATCCAAGGGGTGGGGAGGGTGCAAGTGTCCTGAGCACTGTCAGCTTCAGCTGCTGCTGCTAGACTATGAAGCCCAACGATTTCAAATGAACAATATCTAATAGCTTGGATACAAACCAAAAGGGGGGGGGGAAATCACATCCTTAAGATACTTTTTCTTTCAGTTTGGCACAGGGATGAAAGAGTCACGGCGCCTGTATGGCTTGTGCAGCATTTGCCCTTCAGTCTCGGTCATACCAATTAATTAGAGAACAAAGTTTTAATCTGCAATTAAAGCTGTGATTAAAGCTTGCAGCCTTAATGAACAGCCATTGAAGGAGTGGGAAAGCGTAACGCTGCAGCAGAAGAGAAAATGACTCTGAGCTGTTCCTTCATTATGCTTTTCCTTGCATTAGTGCTAAAATCCATGTCAGAAACAGAAAGATGGAATGGGCTGCCTCTAGTAAGGCAGCCTGGGGTAACAGCTATAGAAGTAGCGTAGCCTTGATTTGCTATAGGGCAATAATGGTGCCTCTTTCAGCAGGCTAGGCCATCTGTCTCTCAGAATGAACCCGCCAAGTTCAGCTGCGGGAGTAGACCATCAAGTCACGATTTGGTACACACAGTGTTTTACCTCTACAAAGCTCAGTTAGCAGAAGAAACTCCCCTTGCCCAGTATCAGATTCTTCTTTTCCTATAGATGCAGCAGAGCAGAACTGGACAACATTTGGGTGACCCGATAGCTTTTTCTAGAGGTTTGCATTCGTTAAGCCGTATACTTTGAACACATCTGTGGAGTCACGCAAAATTAATGACGCATAATCAATTCCTCCAACCAATTGCCCTCTCGGATCCACTAACACCCAGTTCAAGTTGAGGACAAGGGGTGTGCCAGCAATGGCAGGCTGTTCTGGATCAAGACAACAGATTTTTATTTTTATTTTGACTACAGTTTGGTAGTTACGTACTGCCCTCTTATCCGGGCATGGCTTGACTTATTAGGCAAACTTAGGCTGAGGGCGCAATCCTATCCTGGAGTTAGGCTGGCACCAGGCAGCTGGCACAGCTGCAAACGCACTGTAAAGTGCATTTGGACCACTCTTGGAGTCAGGGAGGACGGCGCACATCCATGCGCTGGCCTCCCTTATTCCGAGAGTGGTCCAAACACGCTTTACAGTCTGTGTCCAAGACTCCTGGGCTGGCACAAGGCCCTGGTGCCAGCCTAACTCCAGGATAGGATTGCACCCTGAATTTTTTAGGGGTCAGCTGTGTGTGACAACATCAATCGTACCTTGCCTGAAATAATGTATTCAGAATATAATTGCCAATGAACTTCAAGAAATAAGAACGCGACACATAGCACATGTGGTGCCCGAAGTGTCCTGCTGTGCCATGAATTAGGAAAACAGAGTCAAGTCAAACGTTGTTAATTTAAGGCCTTCGCTGTACTTAACACAGCAAAAGGAAGCCTGGTGTTACAAAAAGGGGGGTTTGTAATGAGAATTCTAGAATGTGTTCACACACGTGGTCCCTTAAGAGAGCTATTTAAAAAGGCCCCCACCCCAACACACCGCTGATTCTGTCATTAAATTAGGGACTGCTTTTGTCTTCAAAAGGATACCATAAAACAAACTTCCTGAATGATGGCTTTGTTCTTTTCTTCTTCATTAGACAATAATCTCTGTAAGGAGAGAAGATGATGACCTTACTGTCTTGTAAGATGCATAAGATTATAATTAACAAATGCATTGAAATAAATTCAAGATTCAAGCAACCTTGATGCTGCTTGATGTGTATTAAACACTTGTGTTTTTCTTAATCAAATGCCCACTAATTCCCAACATGAAGTTGCTTATGAAGACTGGAAGTGGAACCCAATGCAGAATCTTGTGGCTTACTCCTGAAGGATAAGCTATAGTTTATAGGAGGTGCATTACTCCTATTTTGCATTACTCCTATTCTGCTGCTAATGACCTTCAAAGCCCTCAATGAAGTTAGCAAGTGATCACATGCAAACTTTGCATGCCGGTGAAACAGGAAACCTCACCTGTGATCTAAAAATTCAGAGACTTATCAGCTGCTGCAGACTCTACCCTCTCCACAGTTCCTGGACAAAACATAGCCTGAAACGCATTCAGGAATAACTTCCACATATAAAAAAACCCTCAGCCAATGTAGCAGGAGAACCAATATTCAGGCTTCTAAAATTACACACGCAGAATTCCTTGAAAATAGCCAAAATGCTTTTTAATTTAGGAGGGAGGGGAGATGAAGAAACCATGAGTCATCTCATATGTAACCCTTTTTGCACCAGTAGCGTTCCTATAGGGGGGCAGAGAACTGGGTTTTGCGAAGCGCCTTACTTCGCCATGTAAATTGCTCCTCTCCCTCGCTGTTGTAGCCAATCCTCACGGGGAAAGCAACGCCTTGACAGCAAGGGACAGGAGCGATTTACATGGCAAGTTAAGGTGCCATGCAAAACCTAGTGCTCTGTCCCCTCTGTAGGAACACTACTGTTTTGCACCTACATGGAGAAGAAAGTGTCACATATCAAATACAAGTGCACGTTTGCGACTCATATGCAGATCAGTGAACCATTCACCAAGACATCTTGGGGCAAGTCAGAATCTTTCAGTCTGACCTACGCCACAGGATTCTGGTGAAGCCAAATCATGGTCTCACTGGAGGAAGGGAAAAATTACAATGCAATACAGTTTCACTTCCTCTGTTGTAGAATTAAAAGAGAGGGGGATCCCAGGCAACAGGAACAGCAAAGTTGTTGCAGCCTCATATAATTATGAGTTATTAATTGGCAAGTGCACCTTCACTTTCACCAACTACGAGCTGAAGCCTTTGCAAACCAAAGATTTAAAATTTTATTTTGTAAAAAAAATTGTATTTATTTTTTGGTTGCAAGTCGCTTTATGAACTTTGTTGAAAAGCGGGATATAAAGATTGATTGATTGCCCACACTCAGCCAAATACACGCTTCTGGGGAACTTGCTGTTGAAAGCCACGGAACCATCTAGTAAACGTTAAATGGTTTGCAATTTGTAAAAAGTGATCTGTAAAAATGCCTGCAACAAAAGCTTTAACACTGAAAGCTGTTTCTGGATTGTTATGAAACAAAGGCACTGCAAAAGGACAGAAACTGCTTTTGGAAAGTTCATCATTCCCTTCCATCACTACCCTACTCCTGTTGCTCCCAATGAGTTTGCAAAAGTGTACAGCATCACATGGCAAGATCACAATGATTCTCTGTTTTAGCACTGCCCTGGAGGAGAATATTCAACAGGCACACAATTAAGCTGGAGAAGCCTACACTTGGCATTATATTCTGTTTCTTCTATGAGTACTCAGAAACTAGCAAGGAAGTATATCTTTAATATATCTGTATAACTACAGGACTAACATGGAGTGGAAGATGCAAGTTTTAAGATTGATGGCTGCTTTACTTACACCAATACCCATATTGTTATGGTACCCAGGCTAGTAAAAAGATACCTGCATGCTCACTTGTGGCTTTATTTCAGAGAGTTTGGGTGTTTTCCCAGAGGATCACCCAAATTGAGAACCTTGTTGACTTCCCTAGTTATTTGGATAAACTGCTCTGCTGTTAAACTGTTTGTTGTTTATTAAGTAGTCCAATAATATATGCCACCTCCAATAAACTGTTTTTAATGTTATAGTAGTCACCTTCTGAAGCCTAGGACTTAAAGATGGAATATCAACGCTTTAACATGCAAGATCTTCTCCCAATAACCAAGAAAGGAGGTTTTAACTAAAGTTTATTATTTCTTGGTTTAATCTATAAGTGACTTACAAGTATGTGTGGCCTCGACACAAAGTCTTTTGAGTTGCCCAGAACTCTCTATCTAATCAGGCAAAGCCATGGAAAGGGAGCCGGGCATGGTGCAATAGCCCAAAAGGTTAGCAGTTACGCTAGTCTTAAGACCAGGCATGGGGATGTATAGCTTTGCTTATAATTTTTTGTTAACCTGTTTAAAGAACGTTTTTAGATTCTAGGTTAAGGAAAACCTAACCGCAGCATAATCAGGAAGGAGGAATTTACTCCAGAGAAGGAAGAGGCTAGAAAGAGGGAACATGCATTTCTGAAACTGGCACAACCTTTAAGAAGGCACTATCATTACATCTGCAAATGCATAACTTATCAACATGCGCATACATTCAAAATATATTATATCACATGTAATGACATCTCAATTCTTATGGAAATTAACGTCATTACATCTATTGGTAACTATTGGGTCTCCAGAAGATGTATTTATAGATACCAACAGATTGCCTGGGAGTCAGCCCTCTATGTATTAACTGTCCAGATTACCACAACAAACAGTACATCTGTCCCATATCTCAGATTTCAAAAGAAAAAGAAAACTGGAAGGCAGGACAAAGCGGGTTTTGAAATGAACTCATTGTTGGGTGTTTGATGGTCGCTGAGTTAACTTGTTAACCGAGTCAAGCCTCTGCTGAGGCTCCAATCCAGAAACAGTGAGTTTACCTTTAAAGCATAATCTTTGCCACTCCCGAGATCCTGAGCTTCATATACAAAAGCAAAACCACCTAGGGAGAAAAAAAAGAGACAGTAATGAAACCGAAACGTTTCTAGTCAATTAGCCAAGTTAATACAAGACAGAAGAAGAAACGAAAGCAAAGTACACAGTGCAGTGGCTGCCTGTATGTGGGCACACATGTAACCAGACAAGAACACAGTTAATTTAACAAAAAAAGCACACCCTTTCTTCCATTGTTCACACTGAAACTTGAGTTAGAGGGCAAAGGCGGGATAACAGACTCCTTTGTACCAAATCCTTACATCTGAATGGTTTGTGTGAACGTTTTAGGAGCAGGATCCATTTTTCTCCCTCTCAAGGTATCCCATCTATCTTTAGTCAGCTATTTGCATTACGAGTGATAGAATCAAAAAAGAACTCTGTGATAGACCTATTATTTGATAGTTCTGCCAGGAGGACAATAAGCATGATGTAGATTTTTTTAATAGTTCTGGAAAAGTTGGAGGTTCCTTGGGAACTTATCAGAAGTTCCTCAAGAAGAAAGGAATGTCTCAACCAACTAGCAATTTCTCCTTGCTAGATACGGGAAGGCTTGGCGGAGTTCTTTGATGCAATCTCCTAGTCAGTCTGGGCAGCAAGGCAGCTTAACAAACAGGCCGGGCTAATGCTCACGAGTCCATTGTGCAATGTAGAAAATGCCCAGAAGCTTCTGCAAGGCAGTCATTCCAATATGGTCATGTTTGCGTAGAACTCTTATCAGCCTCTCTCAACGCTGTATTGCTATGTGTTCCCAACAGGAAAAGCAACACACACACTGGAGACTGCCTACACACTGTAGGGCGGACTAAAATGACATCTCTCTCTCCTAGGTAGGGATTGGTGGCACATTTGAATAAACAAGGAGTTACTACTGCTCAAACACAATATATCAGCAGTCTAAAATTAAACACACCACATACACACACACCCAGAAGGCTACAATTTGAGATAATTGAGAAGTACTCATGTTCATGGACTGCAATTTATTAGCAAGCACATGGCTTGTGCCCTCAAAAAACTTTCAGGCAATGGGTAATTGCAAAATAGACTGTACTCGGGTTAACCATTAGGTTCCCTGCTTAGAGGAAATGCCACAGATCTGAGTCAAGGGTATAAACCAGTTACTTTGAAAATTGCATCTTCCCTCCTGAATTTCAATGCTGCAAGCATCTCATACATCATCTGTAACAGCAGTCTACTACCGGAGTGTGTTTGTTGCCTATTGTTCCAGCAAACAATCTATTTGTTGCCTATTGTTCCAGCAAAAGTGAAAGGTTTCAGTCTCTTAGGCTAAATCGACACCTGCAGCACAATGAAGTAACAGACTACTAGATGATCTTGTGTCAGATTCTGAGGGGGTGCCACATTTTTTAATGTTTCCTTTTAAAAAAAATTCCCTATAGATAGAACTACCACTGCACTGAGCAGGCTGAGTGAATCTTTCTTTCTACATGCCAGCTTTCTACTTTCAGGGAATTTTTGTTTTTTAAAAAGGAGATTATAAAACTGAATCCTTTACACACAGTCAGCTCTACCAACTCATTCATCAACAAACATGGGTCTGACCCAAAAAGGAGATCCTATGCATGCTTATCATTTTATGACTATTGTCAAGCAATGATTTGCCTTGCATGAAAGCACCACAGATCACTGTAAATACTACAGACAACTCTCACCATCACCTCAAGAAACTCCAATGTGATACTTTAAGGGCACAATCCTAACCAACTTTCCAACATGCCTGTTTGCTAAAGCTCACGTTCCATTTAGTTGTTTCTAGAAGTCATGAGCAAAAATCCTCCAAAACTATTCAAAGAATACAAACCCCGAGGAACACAGGAAATTCAATCTTGGATTTGAACCAAGAAGTGGCCGCATCAGAACAATTTTTTTGTGTATCCAAACAAACTGATCTACATTTTCTGTCATGTGCCTTCTATTGCCTTAAGTAGCAGTCAGGAAACTTGGAGAGAATCTTTGGTAAATGGAGACTTGGGCATTCAGCTTCTGCTAGAGGAGTACCATATGAATCAACTGCTGACATTACATCCAGAAACATGGCTTCAAAGAACCTGGAGATGAAGAGCATCTTCTTAGCAACTTTCACAAGTACTGAACTGATGCCTGTATTTTAAGAATCTGGGACAGACATTTAGGTTGTGTTCCATAATTCCATCTCTAGTGGTCCTTACGCCAAACCACACTGAATAAGAGTTTGGTACAAGGGTACGCCTCCTGGCCACAATGCACAATCTCACCTGCAAGGAAGCGAACAGCTGGTTTGCATGCCATTTGCTCTAGTAATCCTATGGCTTGTCACACTTAGTCTTCAGCTTCCAGCCAATTTGGAACTGAAGGGCTGCATCGGTTGAGCTCTTGAGATGTATATGGATAGTTTTACCTTGTAGCAAGGGAGTTCCTACCCCTCTTTCATTAATGTTATAATCTGGGTGTGCCTCAAGATATAGTGCCTACTACCGCAGCTTTGAAATGTCTCTCCCCCGCTTCTTGCAGGGAATTTCTCTCCCTATTCAGAAAATACTGCAAGGAAACGTTTCACTGACCGGTGTCTCATTTTTCTTGTCTTCCTAATACCATGCTGCCCAAACACCCATACAAATAAGACACAAAACAAATATGACACAAATAAGGCAAAGTGTCATAGTAAAGAGCATAGAAGTAACACAAAGCTGCCCCACTCCCCACTTTAGCTCACTTGCATTTTTACAGCTATGTTGAGCAGTATCTCTTAACTTTAATTAAGACTAAAATGTAGGATACAATCTTCCAGCGACTATGCCATTCAGTAGCAATTTGTTTTTGATTTAGTTCACAATGAGGAAGAGAGTCTGCAACTGTGAGCGACTGGGGACTGCAGTTACTACTACCAATTTCTCAGCCCCATTAGCAAATACAAGGATTCATCAAGTCAAGCAGAAGTTAGAGACATAAGGGAGGGGTAGGAACTACTCCCACTCAGCCCTAAATGACAAGCTTCTACCAGCACCAGGGAAGGAACATATGAAACAAGCCACAACTTCTTACCAGAGGGAAGGAGAACCTCTTCAACCTCCAGACCTCGCACTGGAGTTTAATACTAACGCATAGTGCAAGAATCACACACTTCTTGCTTCTATTCTAGCAAGAACACCACACTTCTATTTCAGGAGCAAATTCACAAGTCAAATAGGGGAGGCTCTCACACCAGTTACCATAGAGCAGTTAAGGCTCACTTAAAAGAGGATGACATGGGGTTACATTTGCGTGGTTGCATTGCTGCAGTAAGACATCCATCATACCCCTACTAACTGGGCAAGAGGCACTTTTTCCAAGTGATGTTCCTCTTATGCTTAGCAGGGGAGAGTCATTGTCCCTCTTCACCCCTGCGCAGTCTTTCTAGTGGCTGTTGCTGGTGATCTGCCTTGTTTTTAGATTGGGAGCCTTTTGGGACAGGGAGCCATTTAACTTTATTATTATTACTATTTGCCTGTAAACCGCTTTGTGAACTTTATGTTGAAAAGCGGTACATACCTGTTGGTTGATTGATTGATTATACCTAGGATATTCAAACAAGGTTATGCCGAAGAATCTTTACTGCACAGGCAGATCCCATTAGGGAACTATAGGCTAGTTTCTCAGTCAACCTTGCCTTTAAAACCCTGGGATGATTATGAGGAAGTATTCTTTCAGATAGTTCTGTTAATGTTGATATGCTTCCAAGACAAAGAAGTACTAATAGGTGAAAACTAAACACGGAGAACTGCTCTTTTTGAAATTGGTATGCCTCAGTGAGCCGGTTGCCTACGTGTAGGGCCTGCAGACTTACAGCCCCATGGATCCTGCCTTTGGATTATCATATTTCATGATGGTGTTCTACAGCTTGGATTCATCTAGGCCACACAGCAAATGTTCTTGGGAAATCTATTGTTTGAACATCCCAAATGTGATGGGCCTTCCTATAAAGATGCAATTATGCAAACATACTCTGGAGTAGTCCCAAACTGGGTCATAGCTTTTCCCCAGGTGATTTCCACACTTCCACATGAAATATGCAGCCAGTAGTACAGCTACAAGTAGACCTTCTGCATCTAAATCATCTATTCATGTAAATCATCTAAATCATGTATTACCACTTCCTGGGGGGGCGTATTTTTCCTCTCCCAAGCCCAAACAGCAGCAGCATGGTCACACTAAATAATGCTGCTTTTGCAGGATCAGGAAAAATCTGAAGTACTAAGAACATGTCATTCAAAGAAGGATCAATCAAGCATGGTCAAGCCCTTACTCTGATAACACTTAAGTGTCTCTTGGCATATGGCCACAGGGGTATTCCAACAGCAAACAAAAAGATATTATGGCTATTCATGCATTGAACAGGGCCAAGAACCTAAGAGGTTTTTTATGTGTTGAGGGTTCAGCCTCTAAGGCACTGTTGGAGAACAGGGTAAAAAACTTGGCCAAGTCACAAAAAGGAAGTAAAGTCACAATGTTTATAAAGTATGCCTATTATACGCCATTTAAAAACTGAATGCCAAATTTACAGCACATCCAAAAGTCGAAAGAGATTTTGAAATTCCACCTACTGGCAGAAGCGGCTTTGGGGAGGGGGACAGCTCCCTTATCATGCCCTGATTCCTCATATCAGGGCCACCTCTATTTCCGGCCAGCTCCCTGGTTCTACCCACCATTTATGGTTGGAAACCGAACAGGCCTTGGACAAGGTACGCATGCCAAAGGCACAACTCTTTTTACTCAAAATGTAACTGATCAGCTTATGTTGACAATGTTGTTGGAGCTATTGAGAAAGAGAATGGCCACAAGTGCACAAGTCCTATATGCTTTACCTCTTTGCAGAAGCGTGACTGGGGGGGATGGGTACTGGAGCCAGGTGGCGCGATGACACTGCCATGTCATTGTGTTACCCTGTGTGGTCACCCCTCCCTCATGGATGTGCAGCCCTGGCCCCAGAAACGGATGTAGGTAGAGCCATTCATAGCCTGGGTGGGTGAAAGGGCTGATTTTGTGGTGCAGATAGGAACAGTCATTCTTCCCCCTCAAGCAAAGACAATAGAAAACCACCACTCTGCCATGGGGGGGGATGCCTGACTTAGCTATGCTACTGCCCCTTTGCAAATATCTTGAATGATTTCAAAGGCATGCCTTTAATGTTTGCTCCGTGCTGCCTTCTTTACAAAATTGGCCTCCTAATGAAAACGTGAAATTTCGCCAATTGCCTGCAGACAGTCTCTGAAGTGGGCTAAAAACACAGCCCAGCCATGCAAGACACCACTGTGGAAAAAGCTGACACAGTGCTGGGTTTAGTGGTCGGGTTCAACCTCAGCTTAGCCTTACGTAAGTCACAACCATCAACTTATTGCTGATGAATAAACACACACAACATAATGAAGAAACTCCATGAACACGACAGTGCTGACTCGACTTTTAAATTTGGGCAGGAAATTATGTCCTCAGAGAATGAAGTCTCTCTAAGCAGCTCTGCCCCACCACCCACAATTAAATGTGTTCTGTACCAAAACACTTGCCCTTTTACTGTTTAAAACGCTATGTATAAATGTACATAATTCCAAGAGGCGCATGTTAACACAGGATTATTCAATACCACTGAACTTCCAAGGTTGCTTATCGCCACTGTATTAATCACATGCAAAGGTTCCTCCCCTTCTCAGACAAAGCCTTTAAACAATTCATGCCAAGCGACACTGAAAGTTGCATTGTGCTCAGAAGCACTGCTATTTCATTCCAGACAAAAGCTTTCAGGCTTTAAAACCAGTCAATTAAAAAGACTCCAGTGATTTTTAACCAATTCCACCATTAATACATATTAAACTATAATACAGTATTCATTTTGACACGGCGAAAAGGGTTCTTTTCAAACAGCAAACAGCTCAATTTAAATTTGTTAATTTTTTTAAATTTGTTAATTTTTTTGTGATTGGCCAAACAAAGCAGACAGCTAACAATTAACTAGGCCAGAAGCAACTTAAACGAGACTCTGAACAATTCTGTAATTATGGTGTATTAACCACTAAAACCTATCTACTGGACAAAGTCATTTTTAACAGTACACAGATGGCTACTTTTCTCCACAGGTCATGTTTGTAGTCACCATTGCTGGACAAATCTCATGCCCCCTCCAATGTTAGATGATTGTAGTAGTAGTAGTAGTAGTAGTAGTAGTAGTAGTAGTAGTAGTAGT
>JAJKFI010000089.1:5776527-5803993 GCA_029204185.1 Lerista edwardsae
GTAGTAGTAGTAGTAGTAGTAGTAGTAGTAGTAGTAGTAGTAGTAGTAGTAAAGTTTGTGGTTCGCAACAGTGCAAGTGGTTATAACACTTCCAGCATGAAGAGACATTTTTATAATGCATGAACACTTTGTGCATAATATAAGAGAATTAGATACATTCAGTGCGCCAAATGGTCTACAGCAGGGTCTCCTGCTAACCCAATACCGCTACCACTGCTGTCTAGCTTTTACTCCACCTGTTGTATCGGCCTGCATATGACCAAGACCACGCAGGGAGCATCTCCCTGCTTCCCTTGCCCACACTTCTTTCTTCCTCTCAAGGCACAAGCAGAAGCTGAGCCAAATGAATTCCAAAGAGAAGCACACCAAGCAGGACAGGTAGATGTGTGCCAAGGAGATGGTCGCAGAGGCAATGGCGGGTAGAAGAGGCCAGAGGAGAATGGCAGGAAGGTGCTTGCAGGTGCTTCAACACGTGCATGAACGTATGTGGATGATGCATGAAAACTCCTGTCTGTCTGTCTCACACACACACCATCTCTTGTCAGAATCCCTGTGAAACCCAGCAGCTTTAGAAACCTGAGGACTCCAGGTCTAGCAGGGAAGATTTGCTTCTGATATCTAATCCCCTATTCCCATAAAAAGAGGTTTAGGGTTCCAAATGGCATTTCAGGTGCATGTCAATGTACATTCCACATTTCATTGGCGCTCTCCCTCAGCGCTCAAGGGAATTCTGGTATATCAGTTAGTCAATTAGTATTTATACTGTATACTGTTTTCAACAAAAGTTCAAAGCGACCTTTTGCTTTTATATTTGTGATATTATTACAAACAATAATAATAATAACTTCTCTTTTCTTGTCTCTTAAATTTCACATTCAGACTTTAAGTGTAGAATTGTGTCCAAAATGCACATATTAACTTTTGCTGTGCTAGTTCAATCTTCAAGGCATATAACAATACAATGTACCTTGCATTTCCTCTCCTGCCCCCTCACCCTTACAAAAAACCAGGTATAATGATAAAGCTAGAATTCCAACTTGGGACATAAGATGTCTCTTGAAGATGGGCAATGCATTTCATTCCGATCCTTCAGTGTTTGAGAGTTACCTTGTAAAACAGACATGTACACACTAACATGTACTCAGTTAAGCTGAGGTCTCATGTCACTCAGCTGTGTTTGTGGGGTGGGGCATAGGAAAAGAGAAAGGAACACACTACATCCCTAGCAATGTAAAATTGGCACCCAGGATTCTGAACACTATCCTAGACCTAATCACCTAAACTAGAGGTGTTAAAGTATGGTGGGTTTTATTTTGTTTGGTAAATTTGTTGAATTAAAATGCGAAGTGTGATGCTTTTTCGTTTTTATTCATGACTGAGAACAAAATTCCAGTGCTCCTTACTCACTGCCTATAAATAGAGGTGTTCGGGGGGGGGGAGGAATGTGGCATTCTGTGTTTACATTGAGTTATCAACAAAAACAAACCTCTCTACTAATCACAAAGCAAGGTATAGAAGCATAACATGAAATGAAATTCCAAGGAACATTTACTATGGTGTCGTCAGAGCTTATTTCTAATATAATTTCTCCTCAACATGAGGCAAAATCCACATTGGAAAACCAGTGAAGATACAATGTCTGCTGCAGCAATACGCATATAAAAAAACAAACTTGGACAGCTGGGCTTGCTTCTGCTATCTGCCGAGAGTCCACATTTATGATTTTCAGGAACTTTCTTAATTACAGATGAATGCCTTAGCAGCAAACATGTCTAGCTATCCTCGAGTTACAGCAGGCGTGAATAGCCCACCCACCCACCCACCCACCCCGCCATCCCCAGAGACTCCTCTTCCTTCTCAGTACGGGGCCCTCTTCCTGCAGAGGAAACACAACTCAAAAACTCTGAACGCATTTGCCGAGGGGAAACCACTCCCTGAAGACCCAGAGCAGGTGGCCTACCAGATAATATCCGACAGTCGTTCCCCAGTAACTTGACAATTTTACCTCACTGCAATTAAATATTTACAAGGCGGCTGCTTCGCAAACGTCTCACTCAACCACTTGACATGCAAAACTGCCACTGTCTCTCACGGTCTTTAAGAGCTGCTCCGGCACCCAACACTTTTAAGCGTGCCCAGACACTTTCAAGTTGCATAATGTGGACTTCCAATAGAGCATACATTTTGTAGAAAGTAACAAAAGCAAAAAACCCTACAACGCCAGCTACAGCAACGATAGGTGCCCAATGTTATGACTAGTCATAGTAGACACTTTTTGAAAAAAAAAATCTGAATAAAAGGCAAACTGCTAAGCCCCACAAACAGTATTTCAATGCAAGATCGGGGACAATTGCCCATTAACTTGCAAAGCTCCAAACTGGAGTTGGAAAAGGTACTGTCAGCTTGGCCCTGTGCCACTGAGATGCTCCAGAGACCCTCAGTAGCTAAAGCTACCTCCCCATCATGCTGTCTAGCTCCAGAGTGGGGGAGACTTCAGATGCAAACCTAACCTGGCATTAGGCTGACACAAGTCTCTTGTGCTGGCGCAGGAGTGTTACAAACACACTGTAAAGCATGTTCGGATCACTCTTGGAGTCAGGGAGGGTGGTGCATATCCGTGTGCCGGCCTCTGACTCTGAAAGTGGTGCAAATGTGCTTTACAGCGTGTTTGCGACTGTTTGCTACACAAGTAACTCCCTTGTGCCGGCCTAACTCCAGGTTAGGATTGCACCTTAAAGGTTTGGCTGTGCACCATTGCACCTCAGCAACACAGTGGCCATCCCAAGCCTTCCTTCCAAACTGTGAGCTGAGGGGGAGGGGATTGCCACGCAACTGCATGGGATTATCCCTTGCCTACTCCTGCAAGGGGAGAAGACCAAAGCTTGCTCATCCCACTCACCAGAGGACAGAAGCCCATTAGCCTCAACCAGGATGAAGTGCAAGAGCTTAGAACCCCAAATATCTATGATTTTTCAAGCCAGTTTTGCCCCCTCCAACAAGTGAGCCTACCAGCTATTGCTTGAAATTCCCTCACAGAAAAATTGGGATTTAAAAGAGCATTGTTGAAAATACAAGATAGCTGACGTTTTGGAGGCTGTTTTCAAGAAACAGCAAATAGCGTCTTAGAGAAAGCCCAGGCAGGCAGAAACAGAATTACAGAACTCCTGGCAAGACACCACTTGCTATATGTGTCTGGTGGGCCGCACTTGGCTTGGAGGGTCACCCGCTGTACATGTCGATGCTACAACCCAATCACCCCAGAAGAGCGCCCAATTAACAGAACTCCTTCATCAGCAAGTCCAGCCAAGGTTGCGCAATTAGTGACACCTGCCACCAGGCAACATATTTAGTTCTTCATTGCAACGGCATGTTGGTTTGCTGTTGCCATTTGCCATGCTGTGCCTTCCACAGTGCTTTCAGAAGCCTTGCAGGTAGGTTGAAATGCCCTATCAGCCAGGCATGCTTCCACTAATTGGTCTTGCGTTTCCAACACATGTTTCACTGTCAATGTCACATCCTTTGTAGGCTGAACCACGGTGACATTTGCTTATGACACATCAACTCCCTCTACCTAAACCGGTAAAGAAGAAAAATCCACCCTGCCAGCACACTTCCTGCCTTTTCTCTCTAAAAATAAATAAATCTCAATTTGCAGCATTTATGACTACTAGAGTTAAGGGCCCATACTGTAGGATTATTAAGATAACAGATGCCAAAAGCTAGTCTGAGGGCTTAGGAAAACACTAGAGAGATGAGACTGCTGCTAGTAGAATCTGTGTTTTAAGAGCACATCCACATTAGAGACTCATCGGTTTTATACCAGCTTGATTATCATGGTTTCCCCCAAAGGATCATGGGAATTATAGTTTGGCAGGGTTCCAAGGATAGAAACAACTCTCCAAGTACAGTCTGCACTTATTTTCTAGCCGAGCCCAAGGTCAACTCCTTATTTTCCTCTTCCCTCTGTATTTTTGTACAGCTACATCCAAAACTTAAAGGTTCCAGCTAAGTGGTAATCTTGAGGGTGGGTGGAACGCAGGACAAAACTCAAGAGGTCACAGCCCTCAGGTGAAACAGTTCACGAGGAGAAGCTGCAAGGTTCCATTGCAGGACACTGTCAATAAGACAAAATGCTGTATACAAACCATCAAGAAAAGAGTCAGAAATTACTGGTATACCCTGAGAATTGCAACACAGAGGTAAAAGTGAGCATACACAACACACACTGAGCTCAGAGAAGATGTAACATAAGCCACAGGAACCTGAGCTATCTTCCATTCTCTCCCCAAACAGACTTAAATCACAATTACATCTGCCCTGCTCCTTACAACAATTAAAGTTGACCACCATTCCCATCAAACCAGATTTCACATGATGTTCCAAATCCCACCGCAAACCAGGTTCCTTTTTACCAATGACTAAGGCCATCACAGGGAAGGAAAGATGGAAATCTGAAAGAATGTCACCTTCATATCAAATTTGTACATCACTTGTTCAAACTATATTCTAATACAGTGATTCTCAAACTGTGGGTCAGGACCCACCAGTAGGTTGCAAAGTATCTAAAGCAGCCATATTGAAAATATGGGAAAATAGGATGCTGGAAAGGATGAGGGCTGTGTGGTTGTTTTGCTTGTGTCCAGGTTGTAAACAGGCTTTTTTCTTTCTAATTCACTTTGCTATTGGAAAACAGCTGAGAAATAACCCAATTTACTGCTGCATTCTCAGAAAAGCAGCAGGCTCTGGCATCACAATGATGGCGTTTCCTGCCATGACATCACTTCTTGTGGGTCCTGGACAAATTGTCATTCTAAAAAGCGAGTTTCAGTGCCAAAAAGTTTGAGAACCACTGTTTTAATATATAAAAGACCAAAGTTGCACAAAATGCAATGCAATCCTTGGCAGACACACATAAATTACACATAGGAGTTCTGATTCAACAGAGGATTCTTTGCATTCCACACTTATTGATCAAATAGCTCCAATATGAAATTTTAAGAATACAATATTACGTTTTGCCAGGTCTCAAAAAGCCAATTCACGAACACCAAAGCATGTGGAGAGCTCACATGAAAGCATCTTTCTGTCCTCAAGTCTTGTAATCTCGCATCCCAAAGGATTACACATTGAAACACAAGAAACCCGATATTTACATCCAATATTTCTAGCACAATGCCTCACTTGCCACTGTTGAGACAACTCTTGAAAGCTTCTTTACATTGGATGGAGAATGGAGGCGACAGAATTTTAGACGACCATTTCTTATCACAGGCAGGGAATCGTATTTCTGACTCCCTACTGCCAAAAATTTCCTTTAGGTATTAAGTGAGTACATCAAAGCCAGCAAGACCTTAGCTGTCTCTCTCCTGGATGTGGTCGTTTACTACCTACAGTTAGCTTCTACATGAGTTTGCAAGCACTACCACAGAACACACTGTATAAATTGCAAATAATGTTACAATGTGTCATTTTGGGGTTTTTTTTAAGCCATGCACTCCTGGCTAGCCCCCTTCCTCCTCAACACTTGTCCAAAGAGTGATGACTGTCTATTGCAGCTAACACCACACACTGAAGTCTATAGTACAATTTCAATCAATTTCTCCCCCCTTCTTCTTCCTCGTGTTTCTACTACCCAAACACTGTCAGCACTTTAGAGTTACACCTCACCCATTTTTCCAGGGAAGTTTCCCCTTTCCCATTTAAACTGAAGCCCTCAAGAATGGTGAAGCTCCAGAATAACATCAGCAACACCAAGTAGCTTTGTAGCTATGGGCCACAGATACCAGGCTTTGCATGTGGAGAATAAATGAAGAACAACTGAGAGAGGAGACTGACACTTACAAATAAATGGATCATCTAGCTGAAGTATCTCAAACAGAATTCTAAAATCATGTTTACACGATGTACGGACATTCCCTCTTACAACTTGAGGAGATAATATGAGCAAAGAGAACGAGCAAATGAATTCTCCTATCTCGAATGAGATGCAGGGATGCTCAAATACGTCAGCTTCTAAGGGCTGCATCTCAGGATCAGGCTCCCATTTTATTTGGCCATTCTTATTTTAGGGCATACACAGAGTTCATGTAGAGCCACCAATCTGATTTATGGGGCCTCACTGCTGCCCCCATGAACCATGAATGCACTCAGGTCCAGCTTACCCATAAGGCAGATGGGGGTGACGGCATTAGAAAGTGGGCTTGAAGAGGTGGCAAACTGCCCCAGACCTCATGTCTGTTTGCTGCCTCCTGTGACCCATCAGCCACCCAGGTGCTTCACCCCACATGCCAAACATTTACTTGCTTGCTTGCTGGGAATAAGTGGAGGATCAGGGAAGAAGAGACACGCTTCTTCCTCCAGCAACACTATCACGAGCAATTGCAGTGGCAGTGCGGGAGAGAAAGGCAGCAGGAAGCTGCAGTAATCCAGTTGCAATTGCTTTCCTGGAAAGGGAGTACAATAATGAAAACAGGGTCACCCTGCCTCCTTCCCACCTGGCTGCAGTTTGGTAGGAGAAGGTAGACCAACTCCACCAGCCTTTACCTCCACCAGCACCTGTTTGTTCCTGTCCAGACATGTCTTCAAACAACCTGAGCAGAGCATGCGGGGAGTAAAAGAGGACTCCATGCCCAGCCTGTTTGTCTGAACACAGCTAGGAAGGAACAATTATGCCATGGCAGAGGTACAGGTAAGGAAGAAAGAGGGCACTTCAGGACTGCTGCCTTCCCATTTCCTTGCTGTCCCACTTGCTTCATTAGGCAGCCAGGTGGTTACGGAAGAAGCAGTGCAATTGGATGTATGCATCAAAAAAGGGGGGCAAACAGCTGGGCACTACCTCAGCCACCATTTAATCTTGGGCCAAGCCTGAGTCAACTATGACAGAACACATCCAGCACTCCCCTGTGGCTGTTCATTGCAGGGAGAAGCTCTCCGTGAAACGTCTTTTCCATTACTGACACTTAAAAGACTCCAAAGATGCTGAGAAATTGGGTATCCCTCAATCGTGCTCTTCTTCTTTTGCCAAGTCTAATACATACTGAACATGAAATACACTCGTTACCCATCAAAGTACATCAGAGCCAAATATGCAAGGCACCAGATTGTCATCTAAAAAACACCAGTTCCCCTAACCTACTGAGAGACATCCACGTGTATTAACAGCCTCCCATGGGCCTTGTTGATGCAGATTCAGTTTCCCAACAGCATTGCAACACTCACCCAAGTCCTATTAAATGATAATATTATCTAGCCAGTTCAAGTCAAAGCATAGCTGCATCTGGGGTTGCTGGTTGTTAAGTGTATCTAGCCCAGGGATTCCCAAAGTGTCGGCTGTGACACCTTAGGGCAGCCATTTTCAACTGGTGTGCAGTGATGCATGGGTGTACCATGGATGAACCGCAGGTATACCGTGGGAACTTGGGGAAAGGTCATTTGTTAGTAGGGTCACTGAGGATGTGAGCTCCCTACCAGCAGATAGTGCTTTGACAATTTTAGCGCCCTGTCAGCGTGCCTTGAGATTTATTTGAAGAATTTCTATCCCACCTTTCTCATGCCGAAGCAAATGTCCCAGGCGGCTTATATGGGCAGGCTAGTCTAAACCACCATTTTTCAATTGAGTTTTTACAAATATACAGTATTCTGCGATTCACCGAATTCTTAGTCCCAAATGTAGCCTTCACAGTCTGGTTCTCTCTTCTGGATGGAAAAGGTTGAAAATTGCTGCTGTAGGGCACTACAGCACACTCACAGGGGAACCGTGGGATGTCCCCGATTGCCCCTTTTACTTGTTCCCTCTGGGCCCCACCATCTTGGATCTCATGAGTTTTCGTAAGATCCAATTTGCAGTACCTGGCTGAGCCAGGAAGAAGATGTTGGGTGGTGTGAGCTAGGTGAGTTTAGGAACCACTAGACTAGCCCATGCCTACAACAAGACAAGAGATGCGTAGTGGGAGGTGGACACAATCTATTTTGGCTTCAGTGCTTGCTGAGTGGCCCCAGTCATCTTCAACATATTCAGCATTTGACTGAGCACTTTCAGGCACAATTCTAGCTAACTTTCCAGCCCTTAGGGAAGGGCAATGCAGCTCCAAGGTAAGGAAACAAACATTTCCTAACCTTGAAGAGACCTCTGTGAATAAGGTTCCACTGCAGGATGCAGCACATGCCTCATTGGCACAGCTAGGTCAGTGCTGGAAAGCTGGTTAGGATTAGGCCCTCAATTAAATTAATCCTTAAAGTGAAGCCTCTCAACAAACTTGCTCACTTTTACAGAGACGTCTTCACAAACCTAGCAAATGGATACCCAAACACACTAGTTTGGACAATGAGACTGGCAATGCAGATTAAGAGTCCACATTCATCCAGATGATCAAAGCTTGTCTAATCACAAACTGCCAGGCTGCACAAGCCAATAGAAAAAGAACAGTATATTACATTTTCCAGGCACACTGAAGGCAGGGATCAGGCCTCCCATTATTTCAAGGAAAAGAAAGCAATAGGAAAAAGAAAGGTGCTTCAGTGCTAGAATGACAGAGCAAACAGGTTCCAAAAAGCTTCATAAAAAGCAAAAAGAAGTTCAAAGTAGCCTTTCTGATGTCCCTTTTTTCTGAGCTGAGAAGAAGCCCTCCTGCTGCAAGAGCCAAGCTTCTAAAATGTGAAATAGTCAGAACACAGTAAGACACCGGTTGGAAAAAAGAACAGCATTGCTTTTGAGGTCACATGTCTCCAACCTGTGGTGGTTAGATACGCTGGCAAGCATGCACCAGCGCAGTCAGTGTCACAACTAACACACTAGCTGGGATGGGAAAAAAACCCCTCATCTCACTTGCCCCATAAGATATTATGATACAAAAACCAGAAGAGGAGAAGACAACCTGCCAAATGAAGGACTACCTTCAGAAACACAGCCTGAAGCTCACAAACAACCAAGGAATGTGTATCAACATTTACACAAGGTGAAGGGAAGACAGAGTAACTACTCAGAAGGCCTGTAGTTCAGAGGGCTATGTCTTTCCTTAATCCCCTGTCCTCCCTCTCTCTGGGTGGTACTTTCTTGGAAGTATGAAGCTTCCCATTATGCCATCGGCAGGAAGCACGTGAGTGGAGGCCACTCTGTGAAGCTGCTACAACTTCTGCTTACCTACACTGTCTCCGGCCAGAGCAGGAATTGAGCTTGGGCTCAGAAGATGCAATCCTCACAGCCCACAAGGAGAGAGCAGGTGAGCAAGCCAGACAAAGCTTGCCCACCAAAGCAATGCAGTTTGCGCTCTCTCGCTGGGTGGCATTAAAGCTAGGTGATCTCTGGAAAACACAATGGGGGCCAATCCTTACTACTACACCACCCTGAGAGAGAGAGAGAGAGAAAGAGAGCACATACACACAGAGAAGAAAGCAGAGCCAATGGCTTCTTGTTATCCTTGCCACCTTTGTTTACTTGCCCATTCCTTCTGGGTGGCCCAGCAGAAGGCTGTGCCACCCACAGGGAGAGTACATGCAAAAAGCACAGACAGTTGCACAGACAGGATCAGCTGCTTGCTTTCTCTAGCTAACTTGCGGTCTCTCTGGGGGGCACGGTAGTGAGGATCAGTTCTGCCCAATTCCAACCCAGAAGAAGCGAACAAGTGACTAGCAAAACCAGGGAAAACCAGCTAGTGAAGAGATGAGAGCTGTTTACAACTCACTCATTCCCTCTGGGTAGCTCAGAAAGAAGCTGCAATACCTTTCAGAGACAGTACTCCCAACCACTGCCCAAAGGGGAATAGAAATGAGTAAGCAAAATCAGCAGAGGCCCCTGCTCACTTGCCTGCTTTCTCCCTCTGGGCAGGGGTGGGTATTAGGAGAGGAATGAGAACAAGCCAGAGGAAGCAGTAGCTGTCACTCACTCATTAGCCAACTGGGTGAGTTGTGACCATGACAATGGATGATGTCCGAAGCCAATTCAACTCACCTGCCCACTCCCTTTGAGCTGCAGAGCAAGGCCCAAAACCCACCACCACCCAAAAGACAAATGCAGGAAGGGGGATCAACACAGGGGAATGAACAGCAGTGACAGAAAAGAGCTGCCTCTTCTGTGCAGTCCAGCCAGGAACTGCTCCTGCCGCTGCCGTTACCACTCCCCTTGGTCACCTGCGTGCTCCTCGGGTGACGCAATGACAAGGAGCTGCCACTTCTGCTCACCTGCCTACTTCTGCGTGGCGGTGCCTGGCCTTGATCCAGAGGGAGAAAGCAGGTGAGCAAGGGGCGGCTCCTCTGCAACCCACCGACCTGTCTCCCTTGGAAGGCAAACGAGCAAAGAAGCAGCTCCCTCCCTCCCTCTGGGCTCTAGGAAAGAGAAACAAAGGGGGTGCGTTGCCAAAGCTCCCAAGAGAACCTCCTATCTCTCAGGAGGACGGCGCTGGTGGGCCCTCCCGAATTGCCCAGCTATGCTCAGCCCCGACCGCAGTTTTGCCTCGTCCTCCATAAGGCTCCTTGATCAAACTGCCCGGACACATAAAGCTGGGGAGGATCTGGGGGGGGGCCGTCTTGGGTCACCCATTCATCCCCCCGCCCCGATCCCGTCTCGGGAATGGTTTGGCTCCCCTCCCTCCGCCGCACCTTCGGCGATGACCTTCTTGATCCGCAGCTTCATCTCGCCCATCTCCACCACCTGCCCCACGAAGTCATTCTGGTCTCGGCTGGCGGCCCCCAGGGAGCCCGGTCCGGACAGGAAGTCCAGCGCCGACTGGAACAGCGACATGGCTAACGCACCGGGCGCCGCTGGGGCTGGAGGGGAGGGGGGCAGGGAAGAAACGGAGGGCGCCGGGCCGGTTCAGCTGGCCGCTCCCGCTGCCGCCGCTTCCTCCGCCAATTCTAGTCTTTCCCGGCCACCGTACTCGGCTCCCCCTCCCTGCGCCTTAGGCTCACACGCCCCGCCCAGTTCCACCTGGGGGAGGGGGAGGCAAGAGCATGGAATTATAACTCCATGGGCAAGAGTGACACATAGGAGGGATTTCCGGGTAAACGAAATAAGGAAAGTTCCTTCTTAGTGGTCACGATTCTCTATGAGCGCCATAGGCTTAATTACGTTCTACGGTAAATAAAACCTAGGATAGAGCAGGGGCTCCTGTCATTGCTGCTACGTTTTACCTAAGGGGAGTATAGTCAGCGACCGCCCTTCGACCGGGGGAAGGGGCAAAAGGCTACGTTTTGCAGGAGCCTATGCTCCTGTGTAACGTAGCCCTTCTTCTCCACCTCCAGAGCCATTCGCGGCTCACAAATCTGCCTGGGAGGCTTTGCTCTTCAAGCCGTGAATGGCTCTGGCGGTGAGGAGGAGGAGCCGCGTTACACCGGCTCAGGCTCCTGCAAAACATAGCGTTCCCTTCCGTAGGAACACCTCTGCCCTTCACCTCTAAAAATAATGGATTGCTTTCTGCAGTATTGTTGTAAGTACATCATTCTTAGCTTTTGTGCTTTGCACTGTGAAGATAACACCTGATTCCCAGGCAGGGCTGCTTTACGCCACACGATCTCCGGCCCCGGTCCTCCCTCCCTTCCTTGCCATTTGAACTGAAGCTAATAACCCTGAATATGTTTGTGTTTTGCATCACGTTTTCTTTCTTTCTCAAAATTCAAAGTACTCCTACACAGAAAGGAGTAGTATTCACTTCTCGAGGTGATAGATGAGGATGCGATGCATTGTTTATAAAAAGCACAGTTATGAGAAAGTCCTGTCTTCCTCCATTATTTTCACTATTATTATTTCATTTCACCACTTATTTTACGGAATGAAAGTTACAGATAGCTCCATGAGTACCTGCCACTTTTGCCCTCCTAACTTGAACTGAAAACACAGAGCCAAAGCTCAGTTCCGCCGCACTCAAAAAAATTATAACTCTAGTCTGACTTTGCGTCTATGATTCTTATGCCACCGAATGCCGAAAGCGCTTTGCTTTTTCCGCCAGAACAGAAGCCGGCTTCAGGAATCCAGGTCACGCCCTTTCCTTCATCAGAACTACGCTGCCATTAGTCGCCTCCACCCACTCACCCCGCTGGCCACGCCCATCTCCTTTGCTTAGCACGTCCCACACCCCGCCGTGCTCCTTCCGGTGCCGAAATTCTTTTCTGATGTTGCTTGTTCTGGTATTTGCCGCCCCCGCCTGTTGCTTTAGCGGCGCTTTCGTCATCGTTTGGAATTCTCGTCGCGCGCTGTGAAGCCCTTGGTGTGGCTGATAGCGAAGTGACGTAATTCTGATGCTGTCAGCATTACAATTGCTCCTGAAAAGGGGCCATTTCTGCTTATAGCCTGATTCTATGCATCGTGGGGGAAGCCTCACTGTATTCAATATGCCTTGCGCCTCAATGAATATAAGCAGGGTTATAGCCCCAAAAAACTTAAAGACTGTCTGGATGGGAGGAATGGTCTGTACAGCTTTCTGTTTCCAGCTGCAGCCAACTGGAACCTCACTGGTGGGACTGAACAGAATGACATAAGAGCCGGCTGGATCCGACCAAAGGCCCATCTAGTCTAGCTTCCTGTATCGCACAGTAGCCTACCAGATGCCTCAGGGACCACACAAAACAACAAGATGCCTGTATCCTGTTGCAACTCCCTTGCACCTGGTTATTTTCTGTTGTTCAATACTTGATACTTACACACTGCAACTGAACATGGAGGTTCTATTTAGCTATCAACCCTAGGAACGGGCGTTCCGGATCCTAACGGGCTCCATGGCTGGTTCCGGTTCCCGACAAGTGCCAATCAAAAGTGAGTTCCTGTTCCTAAATCATTTGAATGACACCACTGACAGTGCCCCTCTGTAAAGCTTGGTACATCCAAGTACCAAGCTAAATGTGACATGCAAGACACATGTAGCAGTCTCCTCATTTTTAATTTTTACAGTAAAAGCGGCTATGGAAGGCTACGAATTTAACTGAAAAATGTAGTAGAGGAGAAAACAAGTACTTAACCCAGTGGTTCCTAAATGTTCTCGACTGGCGGCTCCCTTGACCTACTGGACCAGGGGTCTCCAAACTTTTAGGCATGAGGACTACATCATATATAAAACCATTTAAATGGTGACCCCAGTATCCATGGGGGGCTGTGGAATAGCGGATACTGAGGTTGCACTGTATCCCCACTCAGTAGGTTGCTGTGGGACAGCACCACCTCTTGCCAGAGGGCTGAACAGAAGCTTCCGGAGAGCCACATTTGGCCCTTAGTCTGGGCTTTGGACTAAGCCGTATGGGGCCACTGGCTGCAACTTCCCATTAGGGCTACAATCCTATACATTGCACAGGGAGGTGGGTTTTTAGTGAGGATTCTTCAGCTCCCCTGGCTAGATTTTGTGGCTCCCAAGAGAGCCACAGCTCACTATTTGGGAACAAATGATTTAACCCTTTCCCTGCACACAACTTTCCTGATAAATATTGTCACTGTCCCCAAACTATTTCACTCTTTACAGGAGTATACTACAGAACGAACACATTTTATTGATTTACGCATTTAGTGATTGCTACTATTTTTATTCTTATTCAGTACATGTTTATGCTACTTTTGAACAACAGCATGAAAAGTTCTCAAAGCAGTTAATGAAAAGCTAAGTTATCTGTCCAAAAGGGTCTCACGATTAAAAAGCCAAAAATAGCCAGAGGGAGAGACACTGTTTGGGGATGAATAGAGACGGTTGCTCTTCCACTGTTAAATATAATACAGCCAGACTTGAGAACCAACGATTATATTTGGAGCAATTTATAATAAGCCTTATTTGTAGTAGCATCAACATTCGTTCTTCTGACACTTTAGATCAGATTACTTTAACACACATGCACCACTGAAGTAACTCTAATAAACCAACTTTTTGGGTTGCTCCCATGTAAATTCTTCTCTTCCAAAATGTCCATAGCATGCAGTCTGTTGATAAATAGGACTCTTCAACTTCAGCTCCCTACAAGCAAAGAAAAAACAGTTCTGAGATGAAGGCCACAGTCCCATAACATGTTCCTGTGAGTAAATCCCATTGGACTCAATGGGGCTTAGTTCTGAGTAAATATACCTAGGGTTGCACTGTTTTATATCTTTATAAATTGTATTGCAAAACGAAAAACCAGCAAAATACAGATTGATAAATATTACCATGTAATTCTAATTATAATACTGCAAAAGGCTTTGTCCAGTTCCTGTTCTGAGTCAGCAAAAATCAAAGTTATGGGTCTGAGTTCTCCAGAAAAACGTAAGCAACTTTTAGCTAATTCTAAAACGTATCAACTCTTATTCTAGCCTCTCTGAAGGCCAAACTAAAATACAACAGTCCTGTGCTCCTTTTCATGTGTCCACCTGTGGCGACTGAGTTCCCCTTTTACTCTGTTTTCCCCATATGTTTCCCTTCAGGAAAATCTCAGCATAATGTTCCACAGGAAGGCGGCTTCCCTGAGACAGTGTGAAATCAAATGTGTGCACTGAACCTCCCCTCCTCCCGTACCTTCCCTCCCTTCAGATTGTTGTTCCAGCCACATTTCTCCACTCCCATCTCATTTCCAGTATCAGACCTGGGAATGTAGTGCTTTGATTGGAACTACTGTACCGACTACAGAGAGGTTTCCATGTCCCTGCTCTGCACTTCCCTTTTACCAGTGATAATGCAACCCAGAATGCCTCCTGCTGTCACCACCTCTACACACTTACAAAGTGCTCTCACACATTTTCTTCAGTTGCAGAACCTCTGATTTAAAGGGGACTGTGCGAATGAAGGAGCTCCTTTGTTCATGGGGTTCCTCCAACTCAAACCAGAAGTCCCGCGCTCAGTGTTTGAAGAAACCATGCCTGGAGCAAGCTAAGGAGGCAGATGATCCACTTTCCACTCGCTTTTAGTGGGCAGAAAGCAGATCAGTGCAGGTTTTATCTGCAAAAAGTTAGGAGGTGGTGGCGGCAGCAGACCTGGACTAAGGGCATTCCAAAGCTACCCTTCTCTTCCCCGCATTGTCTGCCGCAGGTGCAACCTGCATCACCTCACATATGGGCTGCCTCTGCATTTTACTGTTAACCCCCTGATCCTGCTTGACATGCAAATAGGGCTGATTGGTGAACAGTGGTCTACTCACACCCACTCTAGCCCTTCTTTTGGAAATACATTTACAGATAGGTGGCTTGCACCAGAGGTGGAGGGAGGGTGTAGCCCAGGGTGGCGTGAGCCATGGGCGCCAGCAGCAGCGGGGCAGCGGGGCACCATTGCGTGGACTAACCCATGAGCTAACCTGCACTGTTTGGCCCACCCGCCCTCCCTAGTGTCCGTTTCGCTCCAAAATAGAGCTATTCCGGGCGCAGGGAGGCGTGGCTGGGCGACGCAGGGAGCGGGGTGACGTGCTGGGGGCGCGGTTCCGTCGCCCTGCCATGGGTGGACTCGGGGCTCTGTTCGTCACTGGCTTGCACATACACACAGAAATCAGAATGCGGAATCATGAACCAGAAACTTGCAAGCAACAGGAAACAAGTGAGGTTTCTTCAAGGCCCATCTGCTGCACTTGAAATGTTGCAATGCTCAAATAAGGTAGCGGCTAGCTTCCCCTACATAAAGATCAAGTGGCTGGTGGGAAACATTCAACTCACTATGTAGAAAGGGAAAACATTGCTTAATGGCAATGCACAGATAGATTCTACCCATCCCCACCCAGTGGTGTCACTAGAGTTTGCATCACCCGGAGCAGGAGGTCATCGCGTCACCCCCCATGATGCGCATCACCCCTCCTCCCAAACCATTCAGAATAAATTACAATGCCATATGCACAACCTAAATGCAGTGTTATTACTAGGGTTCGTGTTACCCCCATCAACTTTATTTATTTAACTATAATACAGGTCAACCAACAAATTAGTAACCAACAAAAAACCCGTGGCCAATTTGATGACACTCACACGATTAGTTCTAGTATTAGCGAAAAGTTCTAGTATTAGCTCTGATACATGGAAATGAGAACTGACTCATAATAATGATTTTTTTTAAAAAAGAATTGTGATTTTTACATAAGTCGTATTTTCCGTTTTTAGTTTTTGGGCCATAACTTTTGATAGAATGAAGATATTACACTCTGTTTTTTTCATTGAATTCTGGGTGAAATCCTGCATCCAACGGTATATAACATGATTGTATTATTCCGTAAAACTGTGGTTTTTTAAAAAAAAATTGCGATTTTACATTAAAAGTTGTATTTTGGGGTTTTAGTTTTTTGGCCATAACTTTTGTTAGAATTAAGATATTACACTCTGGTTTTTGTCATTGAATTCTGGGTGAAATTGCAAAACCAAACGATATATAGCATGATGGTATTATTCTGCAAAACCACGATTTTAAAAAAATCGCAATTTTACATTAAAAGTTGCATTTTTAGTTTTTAGTTTTTTGGCCATAACTTTTGATAGAATTAAGATATTACACTCCGTTGTTTTTTCCACTGAATTTGGGGTGAAATTCCACACCCAAACGGTATATAGCATGATTGTATTATCTTTTGAAACTGTGATTTTAGCAATTTTGGTCCCTGGTGGTATCACCCGTCCTGTGCGCGTCACCTGGTGCGGCCCGCCCCTCGCTCCCGCTCACGACGCCACTGCCCCCACCCCAAAAGGGCCTTCAAAGTAATTCACAAACTGGACAACCCAAATTTAAAAAAATATAGGAACAAAAGCAGCAGATTAAAAACAAGGTACAATCAGAAACAGCTGGGTCTTAACTTTGACTCCATCTAACAGTTCCAGAAGTCCTTCAGAACAAGATGGTCTGTTAAAACCAAGACTGTTTTATACCCTCTCTCCCTCAACTAGTATGCTTAAGGGCCCAATCCAGAAGTGCCCAACCACCCTTTCCCCGTGGTAAGGGCGCAGGGAGACCGACAGGTCCACTCGCTCCTGCGCCGGCTTCTTAGTTGGTGCAGATGCAAGGGCCACATGGCCTTACTTGGAGGTCGGGAACTGGCAGCGAGAGTCACCGCCGGTCCCACCCCCTCGCCGCCCCTCTCCCCACCCCGGAACGCCCTCCCATCCGGCCCAGAATGGCCACATCACAGCCAAGTGAGGCTCCCTTCCGGGTGCCCATGGCCATTCTCACCATGGCGCTGCCCCAGGGCCAGCGGTAATGGCTTACCGCTGGTGTTGGAGGTGCTTTATGGTTTGCACAGGTGAGGCCCGTTGGATTAGGCCCTAACAGTGCTATTCTTTGCTATTCTGACATCGTGGGCAGCTGTCTGCAAAACCGCTTGGTCTGGCCCCTTCCATCCTGGGAATGTACATGTGCACCTGGAGTTCTGTACATCGCTGATGCAAAGACAGGCCACTAGCTCTGCATCCCCAAATCCATTCAAGTCAGACAGACCTTATGATAGGCCCAAGGCGAAGATCAAAATTCTTCTGAACGATATCAAGCAGCTGTTCTTCTGATCTGTCTGAAGTGCCATAGTGGAACACCGAGATGGCCAGAGGGTGACTCAGCCCAATGGCATAAGATAGCTGAGGCATACAGTACACAGAAATTAATTGCAGCGAATGAGCATTTTAGTTAATTAAAAAATACCATTCTACAGCATGGCATCTCTTGCAGGTAATTTATCACAGGGACAGGCTGTGAGGCTATTACTACATTATCCTGCTGGGTGATACGGCCCAGTGCTTTTCTTTACCCCATAAATATGTTATAGTCTTGATCTTTAAAGGTGATTACAAGAAAGTATGAAACTGCTGACAGCTCAAGGGTAACAGTCCTGATGAATGCCCTCTTTAGTTCTTCTTTGTTCAAAGGAATATTTTTTGAAACAAAAACAAGGGAACAAATACATTTGATATAATAATAATAATAATAATAATAATAATGTATTTATATACCGCATTTCTTAAGATCACTAGATTTCTCTAATGACTGTAACCCAAGGCAGTTTACATAGGCAGACTTTTATTCACAAACCCGAAGGTTTTTACAATTTACAGAAATGTTCTATCTTTCAAGAACAGCACTCATACAGATCTTTCTTTCTGGATTTAGCCTTCTTTCTTAGCCACCCATCTGTCTTCTGCTGGCTGATAAGAGGCTTCCCTGCTCCCACCAGAGACACAGCTGACTTCAGCACACTCCTCCTCCCATGAGGCAGAACTTCTGCATACTAGAACTTCTGTACCAGAACTGCAATACATTTTTCCAGTTCTTGGCATCTCCGGTTAAAATGCAACCAGGGAGGGCTAAAATAGAGTGCTGCCTTGAACTCTAGAAAGTTGCCTCTGATTGGAATAGAAAGAATGGGCATAATTGACTAACACCCGAAGCTTGAGCTGCCTGGGTCCCACAGGAGCAGTGGTAGCAAAATGGCAACCACTGTGTCCTATGAGATCCATGGCAGCTGTGGGATCTCCTTGGGGGAAGGGGACATTCATCCCCTTCTCCTGAGGAAAGCCACAGGGCATGCAATGGGACTCCTTGAGTCTCCACCCACTATTTTGCCAGCAGAGAAAATAGTGCTGTGTTGGGCTGCCCAGCCGGCGGGGGTTGAGGATCTAGTGATGGAAACCACTGCCAGCCCCACTCCCCAGCTGGGCTCGCTCCTCCCCTCCTCTCCCCTCCACCCGACAGGCCTTACCGCCAGCTGGCATTGCTGGAGCACCATCTGTCCATACCACCCACTTTGGGGCGCAGCATCAACTGGCATGGCCCCATGGCCCCAGTGTGGGTAGGACCTACTCTCTGGGTGCCGTAAATGTGGTTTACAGCATATCTGAGAGCTGGAGGTATGCGTGTGCTGCCAGTGTTATGGCCCACAGGATTGGGTCCTGGGGTGCTGAAATCTGAATCAGGGGCTCCCAGTTCACAGCTAAGGCTCTTAACCACTGCTTGAGCTGTTCGTGGCATTACTGCTAGAACTCCTGTCTACGGATGCTGCTGCCTAGCAGGTAGGAGTGGCTGTCTCTCACCTGGACCAGGACTCTTCTGCAGAGGCCTGCTTTCACCAAGGACTTTGCCACCCAGCGAGCCGCATATGCTGCAGAGCGATCAACTTTCGACGGATCTTTCCCTGAGAAAGCACCTCCTCCGTGGGCTCCCCAGCCACCATAAGTATCAACAATTATCTTTCTGCCAGTCAGGCCAGCATCGCTCTAAATAAATAAATAAATAAATAAATATAGATGCACACATATTTATCAGGACCTTTGGACCAGTGTCACATTCATCACTCAGGACTGTAGCAACATCAATGTGCCTCTGCAAATCAAGGACAAAATAAACAATAAAGATACGTATTTTGTGATATTTGGCTTCTAGTGATATAGAGGCGTGCCCAAGTATCCATTGATTCAGTATCCACTGTTTCAGTTATCCATGGACAACATGGATACTGCGATTCCTATTAAAAAGATAGGGGAACATTAAAGACATCTCTTTTTTTACCTTGTTGCAGCAAAACCACTGATGTTCCCCTATCTTTAAAAAGGTATCCCGGGTATCCACAGTTTCAGGTATCCACCGGTGTGTGTGTGTGTGTGCGCACCCCGGAACAAAACCCCAGCAGATACCAGGGAATGTCTGTATACAAAAAGAGGCCAGGTGATCAGACAACATCAAGGGATCAACTAGTGGAGATGGAGGAGACATGCAATTATATCTTCCATGGTTTTATTTTGTTTTTAAAAGTAGCAATTGTAAGGTCTATGGTTTGGACTGGAGCCATAATATTCAGAATAGGAATTCCTTCTTTTTCCTTCCCACCAGGTGAAATAGCTCCTCCCCCCTCCCACTAAACTGTATATTGCCTCATGGGCAAGAATATCTTTTGTCTTCTAGAAAAGTGGGGGACTTTTTATTTTAATGTTTAAAAAACTAAACGTACAAAATTAAAAACCCTTGAAAAATTAAAGAGAACAAAAAGGTATCACTGTAACTTTGTCTGTTTGCAAGAGTATACCAGCACTTCAGTATGGAGTAAAAGGAAAGTCATTAAAATACAAAAGATTCTGCCAAAGCAGCAGAAAACAAATCTTCCTTTAATTTTTTGTTTCCTTTTTGCACAGCTTGAGTAGAGGTTAACATAATAATTTCCTTTCTTCCTGTTTGAATCCATTTATCACAAGCTGCTGCCCAAATTCCAAAGATACAAATCCAAAAGGACAGTGCATTCCAACATTATACGTGCTGTTCTGGTAAAAACGTTTTGGTGCTTTGGAACACCCAAACCTGAGAAGAACTTCAGCAGGTGAGTTTTTTTGCAAGTATCCCTGGGTGCCACCTGGTGGTTACCTGCAGCCTCAGCTGCATTTGAGAAGGGCTATGGAAGGTAACAGGAAATAATCATCAGCCAGGCGTTTCCTGCAGGACATAGCCATGTTGCACGCATGCCTTAAAGCAGTGTTATTCAAACTGTGGGTCAGAATGTCAGGTGGGACATGGAAAGCTGGGAGCAGCTACCTTGGAAATTGCAGATCTTACTCTTGTTATATTCCTTTTGTGAGTGTTAACAGTTTGAATTTTCAAGTGAAGGTTTTTTTTAAAAAAAATATTTTTTAGCTCAGTGCTTTTACATCATATTTTGTCCTAATCTTGCTTTCTGTCAGGGATGTTTCATGGCTGTTCAATTGCTGCAGTCCAAGAATGCCAATTTACATTTCAGGAATGTCGTTTTATTATGTTACAATGACTGTACTTCCTGCTTGATGATGTCACTTCCTGACACAACAGCACTTCCAGGTTAATGACATCACTTCCAGTGGGTCCCAATGTGCCATTCTAAAAAGTGGGTCCCAGTTCAAATACCACTGCCTTAAAGCAAACATGTCTAGCTTTTAGCAGTCCTGAGGTAAATGGAAAATGCACACAATGGATAGAAATGTAAAGCTTTAGGGCCAAATCCTATCCATTCCAGTCCTGATGTAGCCATCCTAATGTGGTGCATGCTGCATCCTGTGGTTGTGGGGCCACTTCATGGAGGCTACTTCAAAGTCAGGGAACATTTATTCCCTTATTGCTGCATCGGTACTGGAAAGTTGAATAGGATTGGGCTCTTAATTCCTTGAGATTTTAACCCATATCTTGGTGTTCCCAGCAAAGTTGGAACAGTCCTATAGCAACTCCGGGCAATTCCTTAGAAGAGGTAGGAACAGTAAATGCTTCTTTATCATCCTCACTTGCCCTTAACAATGATGGGTGGGGTATGGGTGGAAGGCAGGCTCTTCTACTGCAGGTTGTTGTGTATCTCTGAGAACTGAGGGACAAATCAGGAAGTCTCCAGTTTAAATCTCACCTTTGCCATGAACTCACTTAAGGCCATCCACACCCCCTTACCTCAGCTTTCTCTCTACAACATGGGGAGAATAAAGCTCACGTATCTTGCAAGATTGTTGTATGGACCACAACAAGATCATATACATGAAAAAAACATTCTGAACACTTGAAAGCACTACACACATGCCAAAGGTTTTGATTTCCTTTTCAACCAAACTTGCTTCCTATCTCTGCTAACCCCAGGCTCACGCTGAAGCGTGACAGAACACTGGCACCTTTGTGTACATGCGTACGTGCATGCATGCATGTGCTTAAAGAAAGGCCCTTAGATCATCCCAGGAAGGAATTTCATTCTAGGTGCAGGGCTGACAGTCATTGGAAACAGTACCTTTGGGCCACCTTCTAGAAATGCTTTACTCGGCAAGAGATGATAGACTGTGTTCTCATCCAGGTATTTTGCTGGGACCACTTCTTTCACAACCTTATCCATCAGCTCTTTCTGCATTTGCTCTAATGATACTCCAGAAGCATGATGTACAGAAATAACCAAGGTGTGCACACGGATTGGTTCTACTGCACCACCAATTTCTCTGTATTCCATTGTGACCTTAAAAAAAAAAATCAGCAATAGGGCAGCTCAGGTTAAACTGCAACATTTCTACAGTTACCTAAAATTTAGTTTGTTTTTCCAAGCCCTTCTTGAAGGTCTAATTTATTGATTTTTGTTGGTTTGTGCAATCTGCAAACATTTTATGCTGGTCAGTTCAGTGATCTATTATTTTCCTGCCGCCTCTTCCTGAACATTTTCACTCAGCAGTCAACCCCATCGAGATCCCAGTAGCACTTTTTAATAGGTAAGCATAGTCGCACTGCAACCTGCGTTTTCAGATTGTGATGCATGGATTTGTGGATACTGACAATTTAGTACAGTGCTTATCAGCTTATCAGGATTACAGAGTCCCTGCAACCTCTTCTTCCTGCCTTGGCCAGGCACTGCCATCTTGGATCTCACAAAATCGCACGAGATCCAAAATGGTGGAAGCCAAATTTCATAAGGTTTTGTGAGATTCAAAATGGCGGCACTCGGGAGAACAGGTTGGAGAGGCCAGTGGGCGCATCCTGTGGTGGCCCTGTGTGTGTGAATATTGTTTCAAGAATGTGCCAAGAGAGACGTCTGTTAACCTGATGCTTTGCTAATAGGATAATAGTGGCTTCTGTTGAGACAGTTAGAGCTGGTTAGAGCTGTCTATCCTATATGAAACGTTGAATTTGGGCATAGTTAGACAGAGAGCTGCAGGTTTAGCTGGACTGGTAGTGGCCTTGAGGGCTGAGAGGGAATCTGCATTTGCTCTTCAGGAACCTGATGCAGGATTAATGGCTACCTGCTGTAGGAGTCTGTTTGCTTTTCTTATAATCTTCTGCCCGATCAACAGATAGTACACAGCCATGTCAAGCTGCCTCCTTCATTCAAAAGAAATTAAACCCTGGAGGCCTGTGGATGTCTTGTCACTGTGGGTGGGGTTGAGCATCTAAGAACTTTATGTTTGGATGTGGGAAGCTCAGATTCAGATTCAAACTGAGCCATGAAACTCACTGGGTAGCCTTGCACAAATCAGACAGCATATGATAAGCATTTCAAGGGCTACCAGACATCTAAAGCACACTTGAGCCCTCACTTCAATGGCTTCGGCCCCTCAAGGGAGCATTGCTGAAAGATTAATTTCTCTGCAGGCGCTCCCTGCAGAAGCCATAACACCTTACCAGAAGCAACTGCCCAGACAGCCCAACAGCAGCAAGGGGATGTTTCACTGAGGGGTCAGTTTATTCAATTGGCAAAATCAAGTGGTCCAACTTTGTTTGGACTATACCACTTTGGCAGCAGATGGGGGGGCAAGTTTGCTGATCTGCCTGTTTTCCCCATTTTCATTTTTTAAAATTATCTTCTGTAATAAACTAGCAAGTCAGCCTAGCCTTATCTGCTGTTCTTCAAGGCAGTTCTTCTAAGCAGATAGATAGGATTTTCCTCCCATAAAGGAGAAGATAATTACAAATATTTACATATCGCTTTTCAACAACAACAACAACAACAACAACAACAAAAGAAGCTTACAAAGCAATTTGCATTGCAAGAATAAGTAAATGTTCACGTTGGCAAACCCCTCCTATCCCTTGTTTGGAGTAGGAGCAGTCCAGAAATAGCTCTCTCATGACAAGTTCTAAACGTAAGTTAAACTGTTTACAGTGTAATGGCTTCCGAATGGCTTCGACGGTGCACACAGGAAGACCACAGCAATTTAACTGTCCCTCAGTCCCAATTATTCCTATGGAACGCAAGTATTCCTATGGATGTCTGGACCATAGCTACGCTTGTTCATTTGATTCTTTGTGCAGTTTACCAACCTGCGTTTTCCCATCTGGTCTAAGCCAAGGCAAAGTTCCATTTCTCTCCAGAGATTTGATCTTTGCATTAAGTTTGTGCGCAAGCAGGATAGTTAAGGGCATGCATTCATCTGTTTCATCAGTCGCATAACCAAACATCAAGCCCTGCAGGAGAATTCACACAGGTATTACAATAAATGTACAGTATTGGTTTCTCAGTATTGGTTCAAACATGGCGTAGAATGCTGGCCACATGATCGGACAAAAACGCCGGCTCTACAGGCTTAGAAACGGAGATGAGCACCGCTCCCTACAGTCAGTCATGACTAGACCATTCGGTCATGGAGAAACCTTTACCTTTACCTTTATTGGTTTCTCCCACAGACTTTATATTGCTGCCATATTCAAATAACTGCAAATATTTCCTACAAATCAAACCATTTACTATAGTAAGAGCGCAATCCTAACCTGGAGTTAGGTCAGCACAGTTAGGCCAGCAAGGTTTGGCTGGCATAAGGGCCACCTTATCTACCAAAAATGCGCTAGAGCAACTTTTCTGAATTTTCATTTTGGCAACACGTTCAAGGGGCCTGTCTTTAGGAAACCTGACTTTGGAACAATGTCACAGTTTCCCCATATACCTGAAGTGAAATTGATGCCTTTGAGCATCTATGGTCAGAAACATAGTCATTTTTTATGACTAAGATAGGCCACTATCCTAGGTGCTGCCTATTACTTCCTATGGAGTTCCTGGAAAAAAAAAAAGCTGACTCACCCCAGAAAAGCTAAAAACAACAACATGGTTTTTCTAAGCACAAACGGTTGCTGCTCCGGGATCTTGCAGAGGAACACCCCAGCTTGGGATTTCTGGAGTTTGAAGTCCTTTGAGGCTGGCGCATGTCTCTATGTTGGCTTCTCTGACTCTGAGAGTAGTTCAAACATACTCTACAATGTCTCTTGTGCTGACCAAACTTTGTTGGCCTAGCTGTGCCGGCCTCACTCCAGGTTAGGATTGCGCTCTAAATACAGTATAGCAAGCCATGACACCACGTGGCAGTCTGAAATACCCTTCTGGAATACCTATATGGTGCCACTTGTCTCTCATCCTTCAAATTCCAACATAAAACCAGGCCTAAGCTACAGGTGACAGCATCAGATCCCTATGTGAGGATCTGATGTGAGGATCGGGTGGCTACCAGGTTTTCTACAAAGCAAAGATCTGGGTGGTGGTGGAGAATTCTTACAATCAGGGGCAGACAGGAGAGGAGGCCTGAACCCCACTTCCATTCCTCCACTCCTTTCTGAACAAGCCATTTTTCTCCCAGTGGGAGCTATCTCTGGTCATGGTGCTCAGTCAGGATGAAAACTTAAAAAGCCATTTGCAAGGGCATGTTGCATAGGACAGCCGAGTTCAGCTCCCCCCTCCTGCCTATCCATGCTGGGCTTTAACATTCCCCTCTGCTCCACGTTGTAGGGATTCAGCACAGCCTGGCTGCTGTCAGGTCTCACTATATCCCAAGAATATGTGCAAGGACTGTAGCTCAACAGGTATAGTTGCCCCTACCCCATGCCTGTATCCGCGGACTTGGTTTCCGCTGTTTCAGTTATCTGCATTTTACAAATTCCCCGTTGCGCTAATCTCATCTGGTTTGGTGTGGTTTGGTTCACCTTTCTGTCACCATCCTCTGTGTAGGCTACTTCCCACTTCCATCACTTCTGCCATGACGGCTATCAGAGGAGGTAGAATTGAAAGCACTCGGAACGGCTTCCTCTTCATGCTTGCCTTCCATTGGAGGGCAAGTGCTAACAAGCAGGCAGAGAAAGCACGTGGACTAACCGTACATACAACGTTCATTGCTATATGTGGTCTTGGGTATCCGTGGTAGCAGCAGGATTGTACCCCCTGCGGATATTGGGAGTGTGTGTCTGTACAATAATTGGGTTGTGTAATTGATATTTATTATCTGATGGACATTGAGTTTTTTTCTAAGAAAAACCATAGCTAAAGCTTTAGACAACCATGCCTTCTGTCCACTCTCAGAGATAACCTATTGTTGTGAATTCCCTCAAGAAGTCTAAATTCCAGGCTCCTTTCCTTTTTAGATAAGGGCCTGATCCAGAGCCCATACAGCTAAATGACTCCAGATCTTTTTTCAGAGCTCCCTGGAGTACCTTAAATCTCAGCACTCTAAAATCATTCACATCCTCATCTAACCTTGGCCCTATATGTGTATGCCCATCATCTTAGCCTGAAGTGCTTCAGGAAAAGAAAAAAAATTACTTGGTCTCCAGCGCCAATGTCGTCATCGCCCTTTCCACAGGAGATGGCCTGCTTGATTTCATGACACTGCTGTTCCAGGGCTACCAGCACAGTGCAAGTCTTGTAATCTAACCCTGTGAAGTTAATATGTATGTATTTATTTACAATGTATTATTTTTTTCACATTTTTATTCCACCCTTCCTCCTAGGATCTCAGGGTAGTGTACATAGTTCCTTCCCTTTTGGCCCTCACAAGATCCTGTGAAGCAGGTGAGGACACAATCATCCTGTGAAGCAGATAAGGGCACATGGAGTTAAGCTGGCACCGTTAGGCCAGCAAAGTTTGGCCAGCACAAGGGCCACCGTAAAGGGCCACGCGCGTTTGGACCACTCGCGGAGTCAGGGAGGATGGTCACATCTGTCCCTTGTGTCCCTTGTGCCGGGCAAACGTTGCTGGCCTAACTGTGCCAGCCTAACTCCAGGTTAGGATTGCACCCTGAGAGAGACTGACTGGCCCAAGGTAACCCAGGAAGCATCATCATGGCTGAGTGGGGATTTGAACCTGGCACTTCCAAGTCTACTTCCAAAGCAGCTTACAGTAGTGTTAAATACATACAACATAAAAACTATAAAATACATAATAAATAACAAGGAAATATTAAACAGTATAATACAATATTTAATCCAACCATCAATTATCCAAACAGCAAAGATAAAACAATCAAATAATAATTAGTAAAGCCACCCATTAAACTAGCAGACATACTACCCAAAGATGAGGTATCATGATGAGGTCAGAAAGCTTTTTGAAAGAGGGAAGTCTTCAGGTCTTGCCAGAAGGCTTCTAGAGAGGGAGAAGTTCTCAATCCAAAGGGGAGGGAATTCCTTAAGTGCCACTACCAAGAAGGGCCTATTTCTGGTCACCACCATGCTAACCTCTATCGGTGGTGGCACATCCAGAAGGACCCTCGCAGATTATACAGAAGATAGCAGTCTCTCAGCTAGGTGGTCCTAAGCTGTAAAGGACTTTAAAGCAGAGGTTTTCAAACTGGGCATTGTGGGCTGCCTCAGGAGGTCTTGAGTATACACACGCGTGGTCTGCTTCAAAGAGTCCCAGAACATCCAGTGCTCCTTACAGAGCAAATGGCCATTTCTGACCAGCGAGCCTGACACCAGTCCGAATGTCAGAGCACACCACTTACTGGCCCCGTCAACTAGACGCATTCGAGGTAGAACGTATCTCAGAGGAAGTCAAAGTTTTAAAGAGCAGTCAGCATTTTCCTTGTGCACTGAATCTATTCATGCTCGCTTCTCCTTCAATGGTTTTCAGTAGAGCTGCTATGGCGTCATTTTGGCAAGCGCACAACCCACCTTTGGAAGAGTCGTCATAACCAATCTTCTTGACTGTCTCTCTCACAATTTGCTGGTAATCCACAACTGCTTTAGAAGTGATTTCACCGCACAGCAGGATCATCCCAGTTTTGGCCACACATTCTGCATAAACACAGGCAGTGCAACAAAAGTAATTATAAACTGCTAAGTACCTAAGGTTTTGATGTGTGTGTGTGTGTGTGTGTGTGTGTGTGTGTGTGTGTGTGTGTGT
>JAJKFI010000089.1:5804003-5817136 GCA_029204185.1 Lerista edwardsae
GTGTGTGTGTGTGTGTGTGTGTGTGTGTGTGTGTGTGTGTGTGTGTGCGTGTGTGCGTACGTGCGTGCGGGTGGGTGTGTTTTAAAACTATAGAAGACACAAGTTAGCTCCTTTGTATTTTGGGGTCATCTGGTGAGGTCCTGCTCTCAATACTTTTGCAGTTAGACTTGTATTCAGCACAGGGCAGTACAGAGCCTTTTCGGCTGTGGCACCTTTTTAAAGAAATAATAACACATTCCTTTCATAAGACTCATCTGCAAGGCAGGTAATTTTTTTTTGTCAAGTGAACATTTGGAATCTGAAGGATATAGCATTCACTCTGATTAATAATGCAAACCTTGTTAAATTACAGTCTTAATTGATTAATTAGTAAAATCTATCCTTCGCCCTTTCTCCCAAAACCAGTCCCATGTGCTTTTTAGGCATTCTAAAACGAGTGTTGGCAAAGGTTCTAGCAAAACACAGCATGAGCCTCTATATTTTGTGATTATGTTTCTCCTCTTTTAATTCATAGATGAGGCTTACCACAAGCAACCTTGGCATCTGGATCAGCCTTGATATGAGCATCAAGAACAGCATCACTGATCTGATCGCACATTTTGTCTAGAAAAAAAGTATAAAGCATCCACATTTTCTATGAATCAGGAAGTTTTCAAGCCTTTTAACCCCAGCTACACCAATTGCAAGAGAGAGGGTGACATTCCATGACGGTTACTGGCAGCTTTGACTCTTCATAGGAATTCAACCTAACATATGTTTCATGAACGTTTTGACTCCAAATAGGAGCTAAACAGCAAACATGCAGAGGTGTCTCTCTGTGTGGCTTTTTCTAAGGCAGCAGTTCTCAAACTGTGGGTCATAACTCGGCTCTTTGTCCCGACAGGGCACGAACATGTCCTTTTCAGTGCACAGACATCAGGCATGTGGAAGAGAGATAAACACAATTCTACATTCTTCCATCGGGCATTTGAAGCAGGTGATAATGAAGTGGTTATTTAAAGAAATCACTGTGCCGAAGTGTTGAACAATTCAGGCACACATGGGTGTTCTGCACTAACTGTTGGAGCATTATATATCCTCCTCCTCAGGCATCTTGCAAATCCAGAAAAACGCTTCCTAACACATCATTAGGGGAATGCAAGGGATGCAGACTGCACCGGATGACACCATGAGGGTGTGTGTGCTTCACTGCAGGTGCATTTGTATACTATTGGCCAGAAGTGGGATCTAAAAAAAGAAAAGAAAGAACCAGCCCACACTTCTTTTTCTGATTCAGAAAAACTGTATGAAGTAGAGAGCTGAAGTAGACAGTTAATTCTCATTATCTGCTAGGGTTAGGTTCCTGGAAATCCTCATGAATTCGCAGATAACGAACCATTGATCCTATTGTACAGTGATTCCTATGGGATCAATGGGGTTGGGTGCAAGTGGTACCTTGTCTGCCATCGGAAGAATCCAGCAAGATCCTCAGGAAGCCACCAGAGTGCAGCAGGAAGTGCCAGAATATCTCTGAATGCTGCAGAGACCTTCCAGAGGCTGCAGAGATCTTCAGAATGGCACCTGCAACCAACATTAACCCTTAAAGATGGCTGGAGGATGCTTCTGCCAGCCATTTTAAAGGGGTCAGCACTGGTCACAGGTGCCATTCTGAAGGTCCCTGCAGCCTTTGGAAGGTCTCTGCATAGTGGATAATGAGGACAGAGGTGCAGATAACGAGGAAAGTAGCAATTGTGCACTCACAGATAAGCGAGGTCACAGATAGCGAACTCACATATAAAGAAGACTGACTGTACTTGTTCCCTGAACTTTTTTTTCAGATTGTTAGGGTCACCCCATTTTATTAACCAAGAGCATTCATCACAGGGCAAACATAACAAGCACAACTGCAATGCTAAAACCAGTCCAAACTACCTGAACATCTGGGCCAGAATGGAGCAGAAATGAAAGGGCCTAACCGGCTTTCCAGGGCTAATGCAGTTGCAATAAGGTAAGGGAACCAATGTTCTGTTACCTTGAAGGGGCCTCCATGACTGCCCACCACCACCACCACCACCACCACAGGATGCAGCACATGCCCTGTTGCCACGGTTGCAACAGTGCAGGCAGGTTGGGTAGTATTGGGCCCAAAGTCTTTGCTGTCCATTCCTGACACCGATGACAGCTTTTTCCTTGACAAACAGAAGTTGCAGAGTTGAATGATCCCCACTGGAGACAGAAAGAATTAGAGACCCCCTCCCCACAAAAGCCACAGGAAGTCTAAGTCAGCGGCTATTTACTATCTTTAAAAAACCAGGAGGACTAAGTGCTTGTTTCCTGTAATGTTTAGTTTTACCTTCAAGAGAGACAGTTGAAAAAGCTGCATTTTGCATGCATCTGGAAGCTACTGGAAAGGAAGCCTTCATGAAAAGGGAGCTTTGTCTCACCTGAATGTCCTTCTGCAACCGATTCAGAAGTGAACAGGAATCGCTTCTCTTTCATTGCAGTCTTACATGACATGTTCCGATGCTACAACAACAACAAAAATCTCAGGAACGAGGACAAATGAAAAAAATCTGCTGGAGTCAATTTTTCAGTGGGGTATAAGAAAAAGAAGGAAGGAAAATTGGAAAAATGACTTTATACAATCAACTGCCGCACTATTTATTACCCCTTAGTACTCAAAGTCCACAAGATTAAAGTGGTTCTTAACAGCCTTTGCGTAACACTGTAGGTGCAAATCCTCCCACTCATTCCCAAGTATTATATCTCCTCTAACTATTTGTTTTCTCTATTACAAACTGCCTGGGGGCCTTGAGCAAGGCAGAAAATTAATATATAAATGTAGTAAGAAAATACACAAAAAACATAGCCACTGTGATCTTTGCCCCTTGGGCTCCCATCCAATCCCAGGTATGTTTTTCAGGCAATACCCACGGCTATACCTTCAGCAGCCACTTTAATGTACTTTTCCACGCCCCCATATGATACTACACTTCCTAAATAAAAGGTCTATGCCCAGTGGTGTCATCCAAATGATTTAGGAACAGGTACTCACTTTTGATTGGCACTTGTCGGGGTCCGCCCACTGGAAGTGATGTCATAAGCCGGAAGTGATGTCGTGGCAGGAGGTGAGGTCATAGCCAGAAGTGATGTCATGACAGGAAGTGAGGCCATAGCTGGAAGTGAGGTCATGATTGTTGCCATGGATATGATCATGTTTGTAATAACTTCAGCTTGTGGTTAGTGTTGATTTAACTTCTATTGCTTTGCTTTCTAGAGATGTGTATATACATAGTTTGCTTCAACTGTTCCCTGGTTAAATAGCAGGCTAGACTGTACTAGATTGTGAGCCCTTTTGGGACAGGGAGCCATTTAACTTTAACGTTAAATGCAAGGAGCCGGCAAGGAGCAGGAGGGGGGGAACGGGCGCCCACCAGGCCGCACAACCACGTGGGCACCCGACCGAGCGCCGGGCTGGCCGGCAAGGAGCAGGAGGGGGAACGGGCGACCAAAAAAAGACTGTGTGGGGGCTGGGGCTGGGGGGAGGCTGCAGGAGGAACCGGGACGCTGCCGCCGCCACCACCATGCTGCCTGCCTGCCTCCTCACAGAAAGTGCAGGCAACGGCTGCGGGCGTGCAGTACGCATGCGCAGCTGCTGAGCCAACCAGCCGACGGGGCCAGCTTCGAGTGGGCAGGGCCGGCTCAACTTCTAGGAACCAGTACTCACGTAGTGGTGCGTAGTGGGTGCATGACATCACTGTCTATGCCATGCCACTGTATCCCAAGAAAAATTGGGAATAGGTACCAACTCATTCTAAAACAGGGGTCTCCAAATTTTTCAGTACAAAGGTCACATATTTATTAATACCAGTGGCTCTGAAACTCCTACAAGGGATTGCAACTATTATGTAAGTAGGTGCCGGGTGGTGGTGGCTAAGGCAGCGACGCAGTCTCCAGGATAGTGCTGCTGAGGGGGACATAAAGGGGTTACTTTTACTTATGAGTAGAAGCACTGGCTTCCAGGCAGATAGGGCTCCCCAAGCCTCAGAAACTCTAAAAATAGCGATAGTGATCCACTTCTGGTTCCATGATCGAAAACTGAAGTGGGTTCTGATTGCTATTTCTGAAGTTTAGAAGGCTCTTCTGTCCCCAGCAGTGGCATGATCCTGGGGACTGCATCGCTGCCTTCCCCCCCTCTCCACCCTTTAAACGGGTATGGGCCACTGCTTCCCAGGCTGATGGGTCACAACCCACCAGTTTGGGAAGCACTGTTTTTACACATTTTCATGGGGCTGAAAAAAGAAAAACAGTTTTATGAACAAATGAATGACATTTGAATGAATGGATATGATTCAGAACAAGAGAGAAACGTCACAGTTACAACAAAAGAATGCCATGCTTAAATGGAGAAATGGTATATAATGAGTAAAGATTAGCAAATGCATCAAACATTAACAAATGCTCTGACAAAAAACACACAAGTTGCTGTGAGCTGGATAAAATCTTGTGACAAGCTGGATATGGCCCCCCTAGGCTGAAGACCCCTGATTTAAAAGATTGGATATCCTGCCCTTCAGCACAAAACCAAATTTCCAGGGAGGTTTACCATAAAACCATGAAAAACAAAGTTTTTTGTCCCCTCTTTATGAGAACCCGGACATGAGCCATGGAGTAAAGCAATGATTTTAAGCAGGCCTTCTTATTTTCATGAAGAACAGACATTGCTAAAACACTAGTCTGTCATAAAAAAACTTTTTTTTTTTGAAAAAGTTCCTTACCACACCTACCAGCTTACCTTGTGGTAAACAGAAACAGGTGGCTACTTGAGGGAACAGCATTCTGCGCATGCTCAGGAATGGTCAGTTCGCAGATATACATGCAAATCTATTCAATACTGTCTAAGGTTCCAGTACTAAATTTAGTTTCTGGGGCTAACCTCTGCCTGTTTCCACCGACTTACATGTTTCGAACTCTGCAGTTCTTTTTCCCCCTCTTCGTCTTTTTGATAAAAGTGAAGCTGGTTACCTCTGCAGATCACAGTTGCAACACTTTGCACAGCCGCCAAGACTGCATGCTTACATTGTGGAAAGCAACTCAACAGCCCACCAAAAATCAATGGAGGGAGAAACATTGGGAATGCATTATTATGAACAAGCTCATTCAACAAGTTACAACAGGCAAGAAACAAACCTGACATGGGCTACCAATACCATGACAGTCATTTTAAGCTTTGTATATTTTTATGTTATATGCTTTTTTTATAAATGCAGTAATAAGCATCTATCTCCTAGATACAAATTCATATATTTCTTATTTGCTGCAGTAACTAATGCTCCTACCCCTTTCTTTTTCCCCAACCTGCACCCAGCAATCGTTTAATGCTACTCCACCTTCCTTCTTATGCAATCATTCTTTGTTATTTGTCTGTTTAGGTGTTTGTAACTGCACATCCTACGTATGTACACTTCAAAATAAGTCCCACTCTATTCAATGACTCCCAGTATAAGATCATGGGCTAATTGCATTTTTTCTCTTTCATTATAGTCTTTTGGGGAGGGGGACATTTACTTAATAAAATTCAGGTTTGTTTTTTAAAGCTCTTGAAAGGGTTGCAGACAGTATCAGGGACACATGGGTGGGGGGAAGAATAAGAATATAAGAAGAGCCCTGCTGGATCAGGCCAAAGGCCCATCTAGTCCAGCTTCCTGTATCTCACAGCGGCCCACCAGGTGCCCCAGGGAGGCATGAGACAACAAGATGCTTGCATCCTGTTGCCACTCCCTTGCACCCGGTAACAGTAGCCCTCCACCTTTGTAAGGAGGTTGCACAATCCATCATTGCCTATAGCCCATGATGGACCTTTCCTCCAGAAATCCGTCCAATCCCCTCTTCATAAGAATGTTCATATTTGTCCCATTAAAACAAATAGGAGGTTCTGTACCTTTGAAATTCAACTGGTATGTGCACCCTCCTTACTGCATGCCAGGAAAAGCACTGTCTGTTGTATGGCTTCAGTTTTATTTATTTATTTATTTATTTTGAAGAATTTATACCCCGCCTTTCCCATGCCGAAGCAAATACCCAAGGCAGCTTACATGGGCAGGCTAGTCTGCACCACCATTTTTCAATGACGTTTTTACAAAGAGACAGTATTCTGCGATTCTCTGAATCCTCAGTCCCAGATGTAGCCTTCACAGTGTGGTTCTCTCCTCTGGCCATGTGACAGCGAGCTTCAGCTGATGATCACAACTCCAGCCTGGACAGGTCCTCAAAGTTGGACTCCCTTCTTTTGCTGGCTGGCCTTATCACCACATTCCTGCAGTGGCTAATCAGCTCCACAGTGACCCCGTTCTGCCACCACAGGTACTGTAGCTTGTCACAGCCTGGCATTCTGTCTTCCCATCCAAAAATAGAACACAGATTCTCCTGCTTAGCTTCAGGCAGTACCAGCAGCTCAATCATCAGTCCACAGAACAAACACACACACAAGGTGTCTCTTCTTTTTTAGCAGGCAGTAGAGATTACACAAATGGTACCTGTTGAATTTCTGACATACTGCAGCTGACATGGAGAAGCCTGTCTTTTTTTTTTTTTTAAGTGACAATCCTTCTGATAATATGAACAACTGGGAACTTATCTTCTTATGATTGCAACTTATGATGCAAGTACGTGAAATAGTGTGTCCCTGCGTATATGCTGAGTGCGAAGAAGTGACGTGATGAGTATGCACGTGTGAATCAACCAGGCTGCGGCAGCTTCCTTGGAGAAAGCTGAGCTGGGCTGCGGCTGCTCCTGTTGCGCACTGACTGTTTCTTGATCCCTCCCCAGCAACGCCTCCCCGCGTGGGCGAGGCCGGGCGCAGGCCAGCCCAGAGGCGGAGCGTACTCAGAGGGCGGCGCTTGCACTTGCTCAGCCCCGGTTCTGCGCTGCTGCAGCTTCTCCTCCTGCCTGGGAAGCAACAGCAGGAGGATTAGATGGCCGAAGCGAGGGACGACGACGGGAAGGTCTCCGCTCCACCACCGCTCAGCTGGGGCCGGGCTCGCGGGGAGCTGGGCGGCGGCACCCAGGCCTCGCAGAGGCTCCTGGCCTATAGCGACGCGCTCCTCTCCATCATCGCCACCGTCATGGTGAGTCGGAGGCTGCGCTGAGCCCGGGCGAGGGTTGCTGCGCGGCTTGTTCGCAAGGACCAAGCTGCGTAATGGGCAGAAGTTGCCACGATGAAGGGCTCCCTCCTTCCTGCGGGTCGGGAAAAAGCGCAGCCTGTTCGACTCGCTCTCGGTGCGGTTAAAAGCAAGCTCTCTTTTATCTTGGTTTTTTTAGCATGCGGTATTGAGATAAGGCGCACCTGTTGAATTTCTGGCCGTCGTCCAGCAGCTAAGAACATGGAGCTTTTGCCTTTCTCTCTTTCTCTCTTTTTTTAAGTGATGCGTATGTCCTCGTGACTAGGAACCTGCCTTCCAAAACAGTGTAAATAATGTGAAATAGTAAGAGTGACCCTGAGCGCATGCTGGATGCAACTCCTCACTACAGAATAGCGGCAGCTGCATGGTTGCCCTTGTACAGGATAAGAAGCAAAGCCTATAGCTTCAATGGGCGTGGCCTCAGTCTCTTATTTTTTAAGATCAAACACCGTGCATGCACAGAATTTAAACTCTCCTTACACCACAACACATGGTCTCCCTTGTAGTAGTTGGCATAAATTAATATGCTAATTAATTAATCTAATTAAGCGATGAACATGAAATTGGGCGAACTCCGAAAATAGTGGAGGACAGGGAGGCCTGGCGTGCTGTAGTCCATGGGGTCACAAAGAGTCGGACATGACTTAGCGACTGAACAGCAATCTAGAATAACCTGACATACTTGAAGGGGATGGATTATCCCATTTTCCTGTCACATCAACCCTGTGAGGTAGGTTAGCCTCAGAATGGGAGATGTTGGGCCTGTTACTCCATGAGCTTCATGGCTAAATGGGGCTTTGAACCCTGCTAACCCAAGTCTAATCTGCAGTCTTTTGCACACTTACTTGGAAGCAAGCCCCACTGCAGAAAGTGGCGTTTGTTCTGAGTAAATATGCATATGATCTGACTGCGTATGCTGGCTCTATTCATTTCATCTCATTAACAAAAACAAAGGATAAATATGTTGGAAAAGCCAGTTTACCGCCCAACTTGAACCATTCTGGTTGTTTGCAGGGCAGGGTGTCTAAGGGCACAATCCTAACCAACTTTCCAGCATGTGGCAATGGGGCATGTGCTGCATCCTACAGTTGTGGGGGAAGTCACAGAGGCGTCCTCAAGGTAAGGGAACATTTGTTCCTGTATCTCAGGGCTGCATTGCAGCTACATTGGTGCTAGAAAGTTGGTTAGGATTGGGCCCTGTAGCATGTTTGGAATTATATGAGGATTTTGCATGTGTCTTACATTTCTGTTGCATCCCAATGGGTTAGAATCTGAGGCTGCAATTCTACATGTCTTAGAGTAGAATTTCAGTAGAATTCTGAACTACAGTAGTTTCAGTAGAATTCTGCTACAGTTCTACCTGGATTTAAGTCCCAGTAAGCTCAGTGCAATTTCATTCTCCCCACTGATTTTTTAGCTAGTGAAAAAAGATCCAGTCAGGATCAGAGAAATGTATCATTCCAGGTTAAGTTTTATTCTGGTCCAGTTGCTTTTCTGAGTACCAGTGTGAAGTGTACCACTCGATCTTTGCAACTTTTCAAGTGCTTTGTGTGGTACAGAACAGGAGTGGGTGAATCTGTTTTTAGTGTGTGTGTGGGGTGTCACATTGGGTTATAGAAATTCTATAGCAGGCCATATGGTGTACTTATAATAAATTAATAATCCTCAAAACTTTGATTTTTACATCTGTAAAAAAGAATATAATCGTCCTGCATTTCATTCTTTTGGGGACATATGGTATTCCTTGTCCATATTGCGGAGAGGGGGGAATTATCTTCCTTTTGAATTGCAGTTCTAGAGAGAAAAATGGGAAATTTTCCTGCTCTCTTCCTTGTTAATGTTCATTCCTGCCAACCTAGCAGTTCGAAAGCACCTAAAAATGGAGGTAGATAAATAGGTACCACTTCAGTGGGAAGGTAATGGTGTTCCGTGCATCTTGGCGTATAGTCTTGCTGGCCACATGACCATGGAAACTTGTCCTTGGACAAACACCTGCTCTTTGGCTTAGAAACGGAGATGAGCACCGCCCCCTACAATCGGTCACGACTAGACCATTCAGCCGCGGGGAAACCTCTACCTCCTTGTTCATAGCTGGTTGTTTTAGATCTACGCTGCTCCCAAGCAGGGGGCACACTTGCATGTGTTCACATGTCTGATCAATTGGCACACTATTGCACTCTTCAGTGCTCAGCAGTGGTCCAGCTGGGAGCTGGGCTGCTATCCTTGGCAGGCAGCATGTGGTGTGTGATGTGTGCGTGCCAAGGGGCAGGGCCTCAGGATTGGATTGTTAGCCATGGATGGAGAGCAATCAGAGGGCTGAACTGGAGGCTCTTGTGAGCTGGGTCTATTCTGTGGCTCTTTCTTTGCCCATCTCTGGTTTTGAAGGAGGGAGGGAAAGGGAGACCCTGGTCTGCCAGAGTAAACTTGGATATTGTTTTAGCTGTGTGACTCTTCTCTTGCAGATTTTGCCTGTGGCCCATACAAAGATACAACCAGATCAGGTACTGTGAACTTCCTGTTACGTGAACAGTTAGATTGCAATTCAGTTTGGTAACATTGATTGTATTGAGTTCCCATGACGGTTGCTCCAGTACAGTGGAGAAGATAGGGCTGAATACTACAAGAAAAGAGAACAGCCAGTTCAGTTTAGGGCAGTTTCCTACAGATTGAGCATCCCTTATCCAAAATGCCCTAAAGGCGCAGTCCTAACCTGGAGTTAGACTAGCTGGACCAGGAGTGTTGCAAATGTACCATAAAGCATGTTTGGATCACTTTCAGAGTTAGGGAAGCTGGTGCAAGGATATCCAGGTTAGGATTGTGCCTTCAGATCGTTAGGATATTACCAGGCAAGATGTGTCCTGGTAATCCTATTTGCCCTTCAGTGCCTTAAGCTCCAGTCTACAGTAGTTTCTCTGTCTCGAAGACTTCAGGAAAGAATACATGTGATTTGTTCCACTTAACAGCAGGGACATTGCCTGCTTAAGGAAGTTATTTTGCAATGTGGGTGTGCTTTGTGTTTTGCGTCTGTGGAAAGTAATTGCGTAATAGAATGTTGATAAGAAACTACAGATATTTCTTTGACCAATGCTGTGCTTTCTTTCAGAAATTTAATGAAAGTGTTCAGCAGCTCCTCGCCACCAAAATTGCTGTTTATCTGATGACCTTTTTAATAGTAACCGTTGCTTGGGCAGCTCATGTCAGGTATGCTATTAGAAACATGTTAAAAAGGCACACAAGCCAACAGGTTGCAACGTGTGGGAAATTGTAGCATATAGCACAAGGGAAGGTGTCTTATAAAACACGTGAGCCTCTATATGTGAGCCTTGAAAAGAAGTCTGGGAAGAAACCCTTTGTGACCAAAGGCCTACATACTTCAGCATCCTGTTTCCACAGTGGCCAGTCAGGTGCTTCTGAGAAGTCTGCAAGCTGATCACAGAGGCAAGAGCCACCATTGCTCCCAGGTCACTGAGTGACCTAGTCCCTCTGAACCTGGAGGGAACATATAGCTGGCGTGATGACTAACCTTCGATAGACTTGTCCTCCATGAATCTATCCACTCCCCCGTTGAAGCCATCTAAGCTACCGTAATTACCATCACTATGTCTGCAGGCAGTAAATTCAATAATGAATTGCATGTTGCCAGTAGTGTCATCTAAATGATTTAAGAACAGGTACTCACTTTTGATTGGCACATGTCGGGACCGCCCACCAGAAGTGATGTCATAAGCCGGAAGTGAGGTCGTGGCAGGAAGTGACATGAAAAAAGCCCTTTTTGAGGCCTCAGACAATTTAAAACTGACCCAACAGTTGCAACAGTATTCCACAGCACCCCCAGAACATGTTAAGGAGGCCTGGCATCATGTTAAAGTGACCCAACAGTTCCAAAACCCCAGAGCAGCTCAGTTTTCAGTGGCAAGGCAAGGCAAGGCAAGGCTCCGCTCGCTGCCTGCCTGCCTGCCTGGCTCTAAGAACGTGCAGGCAGCTCAAACATGCAGGAAATTCAAACGTTGCAGGGGGCGGAGTCGACGAGTGGGCGGGCGAATGGGCGGGGCCAGCCATAATCCTAGAAACCGGTACTCGCGTACCCCCGCGTACCCCCTGCATGACATCACTGCATGTTGCGTGATGGAAGAACTTTGTCCTGGATCGACTGCCAATCTGTTCCATTGGGTTACTGTCTTCCAGAGACTTGGCGCTTCTGCTCCTCCTTGGGCACACCTTTATAGCTTTATAAAAGCCTAAAAGAAGAAGAACAACTCTTTTATAAAGCTTCTCCTGCTTGGTCACCTGGAAGTGGTTCTCATAGGCCCAAGGGGAGTGGCTCTTACAAGCTTGAACATGATACTTTTCAAAAGCAAGCAAAAATTGGGTAGTAGGTCCTGCCTGAGTTTACAGCATTGACACAGTAGTTGGTAAAGTGTTGCCAGCTTGTGCACATACAGAGCACAATTCTAAACTGTAGTTAGGCTGACGTAGCCATGCCAGCAAAGTTTGGTCAGCACAAGGGCCACCATAAAGCATTTTTGGACTACTCTCCGAGTCAGGGAGGATGGCTCACATCTGTGTGCTGGCCTCCCTGAGTATGAGAGTGGTCCAGACATACTTTACGGTGTCCCTTGTGGTGGCCAGATTTTGCTGGCTTAGTTTATGCTGGCCTAACTCAGTTTAGGATTGCGCCCACAGTAATATCTCCGATAATGCAGTTTCCTTTTGCAGTGATTTGTGACAGCACTTTGTCCCAGTGTGATTGATAGCTCTTTTAACCCATGGCAGTGTGGTATTGTGGGCAACAGTGCCCATTTCCTGCCTGTTCGATTGACGATGTTTCCAATAGTGCTGTTCCATGTAGCACTTGGCTGTCAGAGAACATGTGTCCTGTGCTATTGCTACCTAGCTTTGAAGGAGCATTTTGGGGAATGTTGCGCTGAAAAGCATAACTCAGTCCTACCAAATGCTGTTGTCTGGGACCAAGAAAATACTTTTTTCACAATTGATTTTGTAGCAGAGGCAGAAAACCACTCAGTTTTATTTCATTCCCAGGGGTCATCTGTTTTGGGTCAGTAGTTCTCAAATGCGAACGACTTACCTAAAACAGTAAGTTGTAGTTCCAAAGTGAGAACTACTGAAGATCAAAAAGAGACAAGAAAGAAACAGTTGTGAAATGGCTCAGGGGCATAGCGTGCCTTGCCCGTGCCGGCTGCCTGCACCACGCTGGTAGAGCCCCACTTGCAAGGAGAACGCCTGCGTTCAATTGAAGCCGGAGGGGGGAGGCACGCCCAAGCAGGTAGACCCCCCCCTTGAAGGAGAACGCCTGCATTCTTGTAAGCGGGACTTCAGACTTCAAATGTTTGCGCCCCTAAGAATTTCGCGCCCAGGGCGACGGCCCTTAATGCCCCCTGCATGGTATGCCACTGCTTACTTGCCAGTCTTTGTATTCACCATCACTCCCTTTTCCTCCTCCATCCTCTGGTGTGCTCAGTTTGCGTGGATTGCTCTCCTTTGTGCTTGGGTTTAAGGAAGATAAGAAACAGTGAAGAGAGATTTTTGTGCTACTTATTTTATTAAAACTGCAACATATGAAATTCCTGAGTGGCACAGGCAGGGCTTGAGGGAGAGGCCTGGATTTATCCTAATTTGTGACTGAGATCTGGTAAGAAACAGCCCAAGAGGCTCCTGCCATGTCTTAACCTGGTTGTGACATGGGTCTTCTGACTCAGATTGGTGGCATGTTTGAAAGGGACACTTTTAAGTGTCAATTGTCTCAGTCCTACTGCAGTGTATAACTGAAAAGAGCCATGTGAGTGGTTTTCAGGGAAGAACTGAATTGAACCAGAGGCTGTGTGGAGTGACATTGTCACTGACCTGCCTGTTTGGTAGATGGTGTCTTGTCAGTCAAAGATTTCTATGCTTGATTCACCAGACGGCGCTCTCTCTCTCTCTCTCTCTCTCTCTCTCTCTCTCTCTCTCTCTCTC
>JAJKFI010000089.1:5824249-5902601 GCA_029204185.1 Lerista edwardsae
TATTATTATTATTATTATTATTATTATTATTATTATTATTATTATTATTATTATTATTCAGACGTGGTACCTTGTACATCACATTCCCTCTTAATTAATGATCATTAAAATGCGTTCTTAAAGAGGCAACAAATTCTGGAACAAATGTTTCTCCTGCTATGTGGAACAAGCCAATGCTTAAAAACCTGAGCACCTGTTTATTTCAAGGCCCGATGTTCTGGATCCCAAACATCCTCCTGTACTGTGATTGGTGCATAACCAATATGTGCTTAAAACCAATATGCGGTAAGGTTTCAAGGAACCTTTGGTGCTTCCACAATTTAAAATATAGAACTGTACCCCCCTCATGCATATTACCCTTTATACCAATAAAGCTGGATATGTTCATTGAACACACTCAATGTGGCTTGCAGGTCAAGAAGAGGAGATGCCACTAGAGTCTTTTACTTTTTATCTCACGGAACCACTTAGTAAGGAACGGGTAGAAGCATTCAGCGATGGAGTTTATGCAATTGTAGCAACCTTGTTAATTCTGGATATATGGTAAGTCTTCAGCAGGTTTACATTGTTTGAATACTGCTGCATTCAGTATTGGGCTTAAGTGACCCTTCACGTAGGAGGAGTAAGTGCTGAAAGAGAGAGAGTGAGTGTGTTACTACTAGCCAGTAGACTTCTTGGAAAGTCCTTCTGTGTCTCTAACATTGTTGTTAGCGCTTGCCCAGCCTTGTAGGAAATACCTGTGCCTGCATTTTAGGAGAAGAAAATTAAAACTCTGTAAGCAATCCATATGCTAATCCATAGAAAGCTGAATAATGGGGGCTTTTAAATGATGCATAGGAACAATTTGTATGTTTCCTTGTTTTGTGCAATGTATGCTGCTGTTTTAAAAAATATTTTGCAGAACTTTTATTTTGCTTGTTTTTGCTGGGAGGAGGGCATTGAGTTCTGCAGTGCACTCAAGCCCTGATGCTTAACAATTATTGATCCTGTATTCTGGCTTTTCAGATGCCACTAGGTGTTGTCTATACATTTTCACTTCCATAAGGACTAGAAGCTTGCTCCACCTATACATACATACATACATGTGTAGTGTGTGTGTGTGTGTGTGTGTGTGTGTGTAGATAAACATTTTGTAAGATTCTTTGCAAGCTGAACCGACATTCCATGCCACATTCTGTGCTTTTTCTTTGTTTTCTGGAGTCCTCCCATACACACATTCCTGCTCACAATTGTTAAGTGCTCGAACAAGTCTCCCAGCGTCGTCATCCCCTATGCTCCCTAAATAGGATTGAGGAGGAGCTTCCCCTACCATGTAAGCAACATTTTACCAGTGTGCTGTAATATGGAGATAAGACCTACCTTGCAGGGTTGCTGTAAGGATATCAAGGCAGTACATACGAAGCTTTTTGCACAACCACAGTGCAGTTTTGATGTTAAGTGTTACTGATGCCTGTATATTGTAACCTAAAAGTGGCTGTTGTTTTCCCTCAACAGTGAAGATAATGTTCCTGATGCCAAAGATGTGAGAGAGAAATATCATGGTCATCTCATCAATGCGTTGAGAGACAGTGGGCGTAATTTCCTTGCCTACTTTGGTTCTTTCGTGACCATTGGCCTTCTCTGGTTTGTCCACCACTCGCTCTTCCTTCACGTGACAAAAGCAACCCGGCTGATGGGCCTGCTTAATACCCTTTCGTTGGCTTTCATTGGCGGTCTGCCTCTTGCTTACCAGCTGACCAGCGAGTTTGCAGAGAAGTCGCACAACGAAATAGAAGCCATCCAGGTCAGCTGCGTGACCATTTTTTTTGCCAGCATCTTCCAGTTTGGCATATGGACCGCGGCTCTGTTCCACGAAAGGGAGACGCTGCATCCGTTCGCCAGATATGGTGGCAAGGAACATGCCTTTATGTTTGCCAAGCTTGCCCTCTACCCTTGCGTCAGTCTTGTGGCCTTCGTCCTAACATGCATCTTAAGTGAGCTGAGCACGTCGATCTTTCATCTCGTTCAGATAATGGTTCCATTTGCCTTCCTTGTGTTGCGCATCTTTGTCAGAGTTGGTTTGATGGTGTTCAGGTCGGTGATATCACTGTCCAGACCAAGGCACACAGTATCGGAAGAAGAGGAGGCATGTTTGTCTCCTGCAGAAACATTGTCATAGCTTTCTCTGCACTTTACTATGGAAGCCATGGTTTTGCTATGACTTAAGCCACATTTGGGGAGATCCAAACTTGAATCTTGTTTGGGCTATTTGTTCACAAAACAGAAATGTTACCTGTATAAAGTCTTCAGATGCAAACTCTGGAGACCGAATGTCATCCAAGCCCCACTGCCCACCTTTTACTTGCAGACTGGTATTTGGGTCAGTCAAGGTAGTAAGAAAGTTACTTTTCAACAGTCTTACTATTTTGTCTGGGTATGACGATGTAGGAAGAGTAAGAAGTTTGAAGGTACATTACGGTACTTCCTCCCTGTGAGATGCTGAACAAAGTCAAATGATGGTTGCTTCTTAGCCAGTACAGGGGACTGTATATACAGTGGGCCGTCCTTATCCACTGGCTCATCATCCTTGGATTTCAGTATCCACGGACGCCAAGCCTGTGGCTGGAGGATCTCCCAGACACAACTAGAAGTCAATCGGTTCACGCCGGCAACTTCTGGTCACATCTGGAGATGTCCTAAGGCTCTCCATCTGAGGATTTAATTATCCATGGTTCCATTAACATTTTGGCACCGGGATCCACTTTTTAGAATGGTATTCATGTCGGGACCCACCAGAAGTACTGTTATTAACCTGTAAGTGACGTCATAGCCAGAAGTGACATCATTAAGTAGGATGTGCCATCATTGTGACATAATAAAATGACACTCTTGGAATGCAAACTGGCATTCTTGTACTGCAGTAATTGCACAAACCATGAAACATCTGGACAGAAAGCAAGATTAGGACAAAAATATTTTGTAAAAGTGTTGAACTACAAAGTTAACCAAAAAACTCGCCCTCACTTGAAAATTCAAACTGTTAACACTCACAAAAGGAATATAGCAAGAGTAAGATCTGAAGCTTCCAAGCTGGTCGCTCCTAGATTTCCCAAACCCACCTGACATCAGGTTGCAACCCACAGTTTGAGAAACACTGATCCACAGAATTTGGTGTCCATGGGATTCCTGGAATGGATCCCCCATGGATACCAAGGGCACAGCATGATTGGGAAGGAAAATATTTAAAATTAATATTGTGGTGTGTTCCAGGATCCAACTGTTGTAGTATATCAGCAGCTATACTGTGGAGTGCATTCTGCATGTATTTTATCAGGTGGGTGGGTTTGGGAAATCTAGGAGCGACCAGCTTGGAAGCTTCAGATCTTACTGGAATATTTTATCTTTTATCTGGAATAGCAATGAGACAGAGAGGTCAGGATATGGCTGGCTATGCTGCTCTTAAAGCTAAGAATCTTAAGATGTATCTATCCAACTGTGAATCCATAAGATAAAATACCATCAAAGGCAGGAAAGGAAATTGTCCCTTCAGAGCTGGAAAAATCTATGCTTGGGATTCTAGAAATGTGATGCTAGTACCTAAGCTTTTACACAACCCTGGCCATGGCTTACACTGGCTCTCCTAGATAGCTGAGGTGGGCAGCAGTGACTATTTTCCAGCCTTGGCTTTGTCTCTTTCTCGCAAAGCTCTTCAACCCCACTGAAACACCAGTCGCATAGTTAACTCATAAGGCTGCCTCCTTATCATGGATACTGCCATTAGCTTGAAGCAAGAACAGTCTATGCCCCAATGTTTGGTGCAGCTTCTCCACAAAAAGTTCAGCCTCTCTGAAATCAGCCATCTTCTTGAAAGCACCACATGGACTATCTTACAGATCGCTTCCTGCTTTCTTGCTCACTGCAATGTAATGTGAATGTAAACTGACATTTGCGTCCTGAGTAACCAATGATACATCAGCAACCTCTATGTGACTGAGAGCGCAATCCTAAACTGGAGTAAGGCCGGCATAAACTAAGCTAGCAAAGTTTGGCCAGCACAAAGGCCACCATAAAGCATGTTTGGACTACTCTTGGAGTCAGGGAGGATGGCTCACATCTATGTGCTGGCCTCTCTGACTCGGAAAGTGGTCCAAACATACGTTAGGGTGACCCTCGTGCTGGCCAAACTTTGCTGGCTTAGCTTATGCTGGCCTAACTCAGTTTAGAATTGTGTCCTTATTGTCATGTAATTGCTTTGGGGTAGTACGGTACACTGTATTGTCTTTTGCAATTCAGCCTCAGGCCTGAATGCTTCCTTAACCTCTTTGATCCTATATTTTATACCTTTGTTAATTTGAAATGAGTTGAATAACTTATTTTTGGTTAAATAAAATGCTGTGTTTACAGTTACAGCTGGCCGGAGTTGGGTTTTTTTTTATTCCATGTCAGCATCTCTGCTCTGAACTGTGAAGGTTATCCATTTAAGTATTTGGAATGAAACACTTTCACTTGAAGGAGAGGATGAGTATAGAAAGAGGGTTGTTGGAAAGCTTAGTGGAATGAGCATCTTTTAACCTTATCAACGTTTGAATGTATAACGTATACAGTAGACCTCCCATATCCACAGGGGATATGTTTGAAGACCTACTATGGATAATAGTGAACCCCCTCTATACAAGTCATTTTTAATTTGCCGAGGCACAACCTAACTTGGGCACTTGTGAAACTAAGGGCACAATCCTAACCAATTTTCCAGCACTGATATAACTATGCCAATGGGACATGTGCTGCATCCTGCAATTGGGAGATAATTTCATGGAGGCCTCCTCAAAGTAAGGGAATGTTTGTTCCCTGACCTCAGAGCCACATTGCCCTTATATTACCCCAGTGCTGGAAAGTTGGTTAGGATTGTGCCCTAAATTAGGGACCTAATTCTATCCAACTTTCCAGTGTTGATGCAGCCATAATGCAGCTCCAGGGTAAAGGAACAAACATTCCCTTACCTTGAGGAGGCCTTCGTGACTGTCCCTACACTGCAGGATGCAATGCATGCCCTGTTTGCATTGCTGCTGGGAAGCTGGATAGGGTTGGGCCCTAGGTTTCCCCACAACTGTTCATGAACCAATAAAATGCACAAAACAATGTTTCTAACATTTTCGATCTATAAATGAAAGCACAGAAACAACCCATGAATATTGGGGAGGGCTACTGTAGATGGCAACTACAGACAGATGTATTTCTGTACATTTAGAAGACTTGGAGATTCACCCTTTGCAGACTTTAAATTCTGGATTTTGTTGCTGTATATTTAGTAATAAAGGAAGAAAAAATGCAACTATGGGGAAGGCAGCTAATAAATTCTTTTTTTATTCTTTTGGCACAGACATGGCAATGTTGATACAGCTGTCAAAGTATATGAAGGTTATTCTTTTTCTTCTCCATGTGTGATGGTATAGCAGAAAGCCTTGTAATCCAGGTTGCCTGCTGCATCAATAGGGGAACTTTTGAACATCTGGTCCATCTGTGCATGTGTTGAGAAACAATTCAGAAAATGGACATCAGCAGGAAAAGCAAAAAGCTACAGCAAAGTGTTTTTTTGCTCTTAGAATGGCTATCGCTTTACACCTTGCCTTGTAAAATGGATGATTCAAAACAAATATAACCACCCATAAAACATCTAATAGTTGTAAAGTGCTCTGCATGTAGATGATGCAGTTTAAAAATGGCAAGCAAGACATTTTTTAACACTGTAATTTAAATCTTAGAGGTGTCTAATAAAGACTTGCCCTCCTTCCAAAATTCTCATAAGTGGAAAAAAAAATCAGCTTGAACAGAAATAGTTATCTGTTGGGAGGAGAGTGTCTACTCAGTGAAGAACAAGTCTCTGGTTCTCCAAGAGCTGCTAATAACGTAGCTTAGCCACTGAATGCATATTGTTAGTATGACAATGGCTATATTTACACACAAATATTTCATTAGGAAATTATTCACATTTCCTTTGGATCTCAGCCGTCAAGTTACAGGGCTGACCTTCAAGTCAAATGGTAGGCATTTCTTGCCATAGTTTCAGAGAGGGGCCATAGCTCAGGGGTGAGATTATGTGCTTTGCATTCCAACAGTTCAGTCCCAGGAACCTCTTGTTAAGTGGCTCTCGAGAACACAGGATGTAACGTCAAATCTGTCATTAGTGCTGGTTTGCTTACCCTTTCTTTTAACAATGGCAGCCAGATGGGTCCTACCTTTCTATGGATCAGGACCCCAGTCCCAATCTGGGTTGGCCTCCTGCCCCCTTACTAAAGAAAATAAGCTCCTACTGCTCCTGATCCATGGAGTGTTTTGACTGCTGTTTTTAAAGACAAATTAAGCCCATCAGTACTAATTACAAGCTTATTACTGCTCAAAAACAGCTGAGTCAGACTTCTACATGAGATTTTGGAAAGCTGGTGACAGTTGTCCAACATTAGACAACAGTAGTGGTCCAACCCCATAGAAGGCATGGGATTCTTTGCCTTTGTGTGTTCCTATATCACTTGAGGGGGGCATGGGATTCTTTGGGGAACTAGGTAGTTTGTATGTTGCTTTGTTGGAATGGGGATGGGAGGGTAGGAAGCCACTTAAGAACAACACAGAGACAGGCACTCTACCACCATCAGAAGGCAGAGCCATTTCTATACCAGTGTGATCCTAACCACAGCCTGAAAATGTTGGTCAATTTAGAAACTGGTCAACCCCCCCCCCCCCAAAAAAAAGAAATACCCACTTGGCAAATAAAAATACAAACCTCATCAGCATTAAACTTGTCACCTTGTGACATCATTAAGCGTTTCATACTGTTTAAGAAACACAGAGATAATGAGTTAATCACGGGTACAAATGTTTAAAGCTACTTAAAATTCCGAATGAAAAGAAACTAATGCTTGGTAACTTCTTGCCCTTACATGGGTCCAATTTCTCCCACTCAGTGCTTGGGTTTTATGGCAAAGACTTGACTTGAACATTACCGCCTGCCGCACAGAAGGCCAACAAAAACCATCTTCCTTGCATGCTGTGTTGGAAATGCTGTTCGTGTTGGCATCTTGATTTGTGTGGCTACTTCCTGGGGCAGTGCTGCTGTGGCAAAATCTGCTCATCGGGCCAGTGCTTGCGCACCACTGTATTCCCACATGGGCTTCGCAGCAGTACCCATGCTCAGGAGTACCCATGCTCAGACTGTTTTCTCATGCAGCGTGAAAAAGTGCATTTGGGCATCTCCTGTGCAGATTGTGCCCCATGTGAGAGTGATTACTGCAGCGCAGATGGTGTACATTGTACATTGTGGTGTACATTGTAACCAATGCAATTTCACAGTCATGGTATAAACAAATATTAAACACAACACCTTCACATTGCATGCAGTGTAGCATTGTAAGCAACACCAATATAGTAGTGCTATTTGGGCTAAGCTACATGTGACAGTAGCAGACCTGGCTTCATACATGGCTCTGCCTCATCGTGTGTAAAATGGAAGGTGGGGTACAGCTCAAAGCACAAAACTGATGCTATATCAGTGGTGGGATTCAAATAAATTAACAACCAGTTCTATGATGTCATAGCCAGAGCAAAAAAAAAAAACCGAAGCCAGCCGAGGTAAGCGAGTGGGCGGGGCCCAGCCATTAAACAACTGGTTCTATAGAACCTGGGCAACCCCCCTGAATCCCACCACTGTGCTATATCCTACCTTTGTGTGGCTGTCCGCAGCTGTTGGTGCTGTGGGCAGCCTAGTTTGGCTGTGAAGGGGAAAGGTTTGAGAGTTTCCACTCATAAACCCCTTTGCACTCCAAAATGTGCTTCTAACCCCACTCTCAGTTTACATATGATTAGGGCAGGTGTGTGTTTAAGAGCAGGGGTCTGCCTCCATTGTGTGTAGCTTGGCCCTCAGAGGCCCAGATCAACCAAAAATGAGTTGCTACCCATCAACTTGGGGATTCTGTTTAGGTGGCTAATACTGTACTTACTAATCCTTGTTAATGTTTCCTTTACCCTCTGGGTCAAACATTTTAAATGCTGTTAGTATGGTCTCTTCGGAGTCCACACCTGCAAAAAATAATGGAATATCATGAAGTGAAGTTGGCAGGCATTATGGGATGAAGGGGGCAGCATTTGGCAGGCCGCCTCAGGCATCAGGAGGTCTTGGGCTGGGCCTGAGATGACAAGAATTCAGTTCACTCTGGACTGGCGCATATGCATGTATCACTTGATACCTGTAACATCCAGGGATGACTTAAATGTGTAATGGGATTATCCCAGATCTAGGATCCCAGATCTGAGGGAGACAAAGCACCCTCAGAGGTAAGTCCACATATCACCTCAATCATGTTGGACTGCCAGTTGTCAAATGCACCATAACAGAGGAAGCAAGTCAAGTGAAGGAAGAGGAAATATGGATGAGAGGAAAGTGCTGGACTAGAACACTGGACTGTGGAAGGAGCAGAGGCTGCCACATCATCAGCTAAGGGGAGCAGCATTTGGCATGCAACCTTAGGAAGTCCTGGCCAGCCCTGTTCTTTGCAAATAGACCTCACCTGTGAGGTTAGCAGAGCACCTCAGGTTATCTTTCTGGAAAACCACCTCAAACCACTTACCGCTTAACTTTTCCCCAAATAGATTCAAAAACATCGTAAAATTAATAGGACCAGTGGCTTCTTTAAGCATGGATTCTAGCTCTTCGTCTTTGACATTTGTTTTGCCTAAGAACAAAAGGAACAATAATTGTGTATCTCTTCTGTATTGCTATGAATCAAATGTACATAACTAGGCTAGATGGTCTAGACACTGCCTCCAACATTTTCTCTGAAAACATCCCCAAAAACTAGAGCATTAATCAGCGTCTCAATTAATTTTTCATTTCCTTTGTATTCTATGAAAACAGAGAGATTGAACTATTAGAAACAAGAGTAAAATAGGAAATTGAACTAGTCTCCTAATTCTTCCAGCAACTTGAATTAACGGGATAATACCCATGGGAATCAGCTGGTACAGATACTTTCTCATGATAAGTTTTTATGATTGCAATTCTACACATAATTACCTTGGAATAAATCCCATTTAACTTAACAGGCCTTATGTCTGAGTAGACATGCCGTATACCACATTGTGCTGCACATTTTAGGAAGGAGCGCAATACTTGTGTAGCTTATCACTAAATGGCATTTAAAATGAGATGTGATCATTTCACACAGTACTTGCCTAGAGAAGCATATGTATCTTTCAAATCTTCTTTGTCAATGAAGCCATCTCTGTTTTGATCCATTAGCGTGAAAGCCTACAGAAAAAGATATAAATATAAACCTTAGGTGGGACAGAGACATAGTTCCTTCTGACCACAAAAATATGTAGATTTTCAGTCTAGCCCCATTGAGCATACATAAGAAAATAAGAGGAGCCCTGCTGGATCAGACCAAAGTCCCATCTAGTACAGCTTCCTGTGTCTCACACTGGCCAATCAGATGCCTCTGGAAGCACAAAAGACAAAGGTTCTGCATCCTGTTGCAATTTCCTTGCATCTGGCATTCAGATATAGGCTACTTCTAAACCCCAGAGCTTGCTTATAGTCATCATGCTTATAGTCATCATGGCTGGTGATGGGCATGCCGTCCAGAAATCTGTTCACTCCCTTTTTAAAGGCATCTAGGCCTTTAGTTTCCTTTAAAACATCCTGTGGCAAGGAGTTCCACAAATTAATTATGTGCTGGGTTAAAAAATATTTCCTTATGTCTATTTTGACTCTCCTGCCAGGCAATCTTAATGGCAATTTTATGCATGCAATCCTATGTATATTTACCTGTAAGCTCCACTGTATACACTTACTTTGAAATAAATGTGCACTTAATAAAGCCCCATTAATTAATTAAATAATTATAAACTTAATAAATGGGCACAATAAATTAATGGGCACATTAATTAAACATGCACTTAATAAAGCCCCAAAACAAAGCCCCATTAATTTCAATAGGACTTAATTTTAAATAAAATGCATAGGATTTCAGTCCTAGGAACAGATTTTTCTTGCTTCAGTACTTTGGAAAACTAACATATGATAAACCTTAATACTATTTAAAAGTTCAGAGTTACAGTTAAATTTTTAACTGGAGGGTAATTTGTATTACATCCTTACATTGATTAATTATATGGTTTATGCTATGGTTTTCTCCCAAGAATCCTGGGAATTGTTATTTGATGAATAACATCAAATGTAACTCATACATCTCTGTTAGAAATTACTAGTCCTCTCTCACAAAACCATAATCCCCAAGTGTTCCATCGGGCAAGGGAACTACTATTAAACTTATTTGACTGTATGGTAGAAAAGCCCTTGATTTAGACTTTGGACAAGCAACAAAAGGGGCATGTCCACATTATAGGCTTACCACTGATGTAATACCAGAAATTGGTGAAAATTTCAGTTCTGTCATGTGGGCAAGAGATCTTGAATAGAATTCCAGACAATTCAGAGCTGCATTTTCCAGGATACACTTGGGGATACAATGGCACTTAAAGTGGTACAAAACTGATACCAACAGTGGAGTTTCTCAAGTACAGTGTGCCCTCCTTATCCACAGGCTCGGCATCTGTGGATTAACCAACCATGGATTTAATTGAAAATTACTGTTTTCCGGGCGTGGGAAATATTCCTCTGACTCTACCTATTTTAGTCTTTGTTTTCCCTTTAGGAACTCAAAGGAATTATCCCCCCCCCCGCCCCCAGAATACTGTATAGCAGATCGCACTGCTGCCAAAGCCCCTTCCCCACACCTAACTCCCTTGCAGGAATTTGGGAAATACTGCTATACAATATTGGGGGGGGGTATAATTCCTCTGAGTTCCTAAAGCAAAAACAAAGACTAGAGTAGGTGGATTTAAACAACCATAGATTGAAAAATGGGGGGGGGGGTGTTATTCCTTTAACTCCACCTCCCACTCACCAGAACTCCAGTGCTAGATTTCTGGGGTGTGTGTGCTGGGGGTCTGGGGAGACCTCCGCAGGGCTCCCGGCACTTCCTAACCAGATGAAAAGCACAAAGTGCCCATTTTTCCTTTTTCTAACATGTTTGGAGGCACGGAGAGCCCTGCATAGGCTCCAGAACTCCAGCGCTGGAGGCTGTTAAGGGGAAAAAACACATCCCTCCTATCCCCTGCAGCTGCCTTCCTCCCCAATCCACCCCTTAAAGGGGCAGGGAGCAGTGCTTCCCTAGCTGGTGAGTCATGACTCTCTCCCCCCCCCCCCCCCGTTTGGCAACCACTGGTGTATAGGCTTGTAGCCAAAATCCCTTTCATTCCAAACATTTCATTGTCTTTAATTTACATAATTGCGTCTTTAAAATCATGTTTATCTCAGATAAAACTATGGGTACCCTTTTATGAGAGAGAGAGAGAGAGAGAGAGAGAGAGAGCATGTATGCTAGTCTTTGCAATGATGATGACTTCCCCTCCAAGTTCAGCAGATAATACCACCAACCTACTAACAACAAGGTTCTAAAACAATCCCACTTCAGATATACATACAAATTGATTTTGTAACTGAAACACATCGTATTTGTATTCTAACACCTCGAAGCCATATAGTGGGAGATTTCCTTACTTCCTTAAATTCTTGAATCTGGGTCTGTTCAAAGTTGGAGAAAACATTTGAAGAAGCTCTTTGGGCACGTTTGGCACCACCTTCCTTCTTTTTCGTTTTTCGGCTAGCCTGAAAAGAAGACAGTATGAACCCAGACAATGAAATGAACAGCTCTTCTGGCATTTGGCAGTAAATGCCGTAACTCATGTAAGGAACATGACTCTTTTTTCAATGAATAACATGCAGCTTTTCAAGCACACTTTAGAAGGAGATCAGTACTTCTGATAAAACTACTACATCAGAAAACTTAATCCACTAAGAATGTGGCAACGAAAAATGCCTAGATGGTCTCTGTACAGGTTGAACTCACCATCTTTCCTGGTGAGCTTCTCTGCCTGTCTCTCTGGGGCACTTTCTCAATGAAGTGCTTCTTATATAAAGGGGAGGGTCTTATCTTGATAGCTGGCATGTCCCAAAGGAGATCTCAAACGTCTGAAGAACCCAGAGCTCACAAGAATTACTCCATACATGGTCCGACCTACAAGACCTCTTCCGTTCCCCAGGGGCTGAACAACTGTTGCTCCTCCTTGAAATTGTCTAGCAAGCCTTCCATCCTTTACCCCAACAAACCAAAGTGTATACAGTATATGATGTTAAACTCCACCACTGTGCAACCCACCCAACCTGAATAGCAGCTGGAGAACTTGTGTTGTGTTACTGGACTCACAGCTTTGGCACTTTTCGAAGGACCCCACAGAGGCAATTCTGCCTCACCTGCGGCCCTGCTTTACGATACTGTGTAAATTCCAAACGTTAATGGCAGGCAGTGTGTGTGTGTGGGGGAAACACTAGCTTTTTCCAGTGCCTGAACACGCGTGTAAGGCGGGGGGGGGCTCACCTTAAGGAAATGTCTCCTCCACTTCGCTTTCGCAACCATGAATGGCTCTGAAAGTGAGGGGAGGGGCTGCTTTACGCAAGCATTTAGGAGCCTGAAAAACTTAGTATTTTGCCCCCTTCCTCTTGGAATACCACTGATGGCACAATATCCATTTGTGGATATTAATTTATATAAAGGTTCCAGAATGACTTGCAAATGTTACTTTCTAGGACGCACTAACATATCAATACCATACAACAGAAAATTAAAATAATGCGCTATCAGATATATTCATTAGCTCAAGCATTTCAAAATGCCTATGCAGTGGCCTCTTGCTGTTCGTATCTTTTGCTTGCAGCTGCTCTTGCTAATAATATTCCCTAATTAGACTGTATGATGATATTCTCTCTGGGCTTTTGGTAGGCTGTGAGTGTATCTTTAGCATCTGCTATTTCCTGGCTCCATGGGATCCAATTTAGGAAATAATTGCCAAACAACTGTAAAAGTGTCTGTGTTACAGACTTTAGGTTGAATGGCTAGCTAGACAATATTATCTAAAATCTTCCTGTTGCACATAAATCAGTTCTCATGGTAATTGGCTTTCCCAAGCTTTTATTGTAAGAATACCGATTGTTATACACATTAATTACAGTGTATATAAGGTATACACTAACTTCTTTACCTTCTTAAGACTGACCCCTTACCTGGGCTGGCACAAGTCCCTTGCGCCAGCCCAGGCAGGTCGCAAATGAGCCGTAAAGCATATTTGCACCATTCGCAGAGGAGTTAGGCCAGCACATAGACATGCACTGGCCTTGCTGCCCTGTGTCGCCCAAAGATAAGGCCAGCCTAAGGGAGGCATCATGGGGCAAGGGGAAGGGCAGAGTGGGTGGGAGGAGGTGGGGAACGGGCAGGCCAGAGAGGGGGAGGAGCCAGGATCTCACTCCTTTGGGCCAGATTCTAACTTCTGTCCCTGTCCCGGGCGTCTCCAATTTGGCTGTTCGAAGCTGCGCCACTGATTTTGGCTATGCAGCTTCGAGTAGCCGTATCTAGGCCACTGTGTGTTATCCAGGAGGAGGATTTTTCTCCTTTCCCCAGGTAGCACAGCAGCACCTCTGAGCTCCAGGCTAGATAAGGGGCAGAACTGTCAGCCTTCCTATTCCAGCCTGGAGTTAGGATTGTGCCTGAAGGCGCTGATCCTGCTAACAATTGGAGGGATGATGATTCAGAGAATTCCAAGGCATAATGAGTCTTCTCTTGTCCCCTATTTGGTTAAGACGGGCTCTTTTGACAGTGGTACACTTGTACTGCTGGCTCCAGGTATAATAAAAATAGCAGAAAGCACATTTACTGCACCCAGAGACTACCGCCAGTGCTGGGGTTGCGATGATCAGAGCTGTGCCTCAGCACGTGCAATACGGCCCATCAGCGCTCCAGCAGTTCCGGCTAGCGTTATGGCCTGCTGGGGTGGGGGAGATGGGAAAGGGCAGAACTAGGCAGAGGGAGGGTGGAGGAAGGGGAGGATCCTCTGCCACCAAATCCTAACCCACCTCGTGTGAGCTGGGCGGCCTGACACGGGTCTTCTCAACCCTGTGCCCACACAATAGCAGGGGCAGAGCTAAGGAGACCATTGGTACTGCAGCAGCATTACTCGGGATAAGGAAATAAATGCTCCCTTACCCTGAGGAGACCCCGGAGGTGGCCTTGGCAGTCTCTGGATGCAGCAATTGCCATTTTGGCACCGCTGTTCCTCCAGGAGCTGCCGAGCATAGGTTTGGGCTGCCATCTCATAGGGCAATCTCTGGTTCTAGCATTGTTAGTGTGGGAGAAAAAATTTCTCTGACCACCTATTCCAATCACTCACAGGGTGAATAGGGCAACTGCCCATTCTTTAGCCAAGTTGCTCCCTCTGCTTTACCCAAACTGCCCTTGTCAGTTCCAATGCAAATACAGTCCATTATCCATTATTATGTATTGCTGTGGCTGAGAGCCTTACCCCAACCATCTCTACCACAAGCAGCAGCCGTGCTTTTAATACTGCAATCCTAATATACACACTTTCTTGGGAGTGAGACTCAGGACGCAATCCTAACTTGGAGTTGGGCCAGCAAAGTTTGGCTGGCACAAGGGCCACCGTAAAGCACGTTTGGACCACTCTCAGAGTCAGGGAGGATGGCGCACATATGTGTGCTGGCCTCTCTGACTCAGAGAGTGGTCCAAACATACTTTACGGTGTCCTTTGTGCCAGCCAAACTTTGCTGGCCTAACTCCAGGTTAGGATTGCACTTTCATTTAAATGCGGTTTAGTTCTGAGTAGCTATGCCTAGGATTGCAATGCATACTTTTTATATTTTTAATATTTCACACGAGTTCCACACGCAAGAAGCCCCGAGACATACAACAGCAGCAGGACCTCCTGCCCATTGCCACCCTGTCCAGCTGCCACATCTGCGCTTGTAACTCTCGTCTTTTTCCTCTCAGTCGCCCTTTCTCCCAGCGCAGGCGCGAGTCGCCCTAACTCCCATAATGCCCCGCTCTTTAGCGAGCTCAGGCGTCACGTCCGTTTTCGGGCCGCTGGAGGAGGAAAGATGGTTCCACCGGTGGAGGTTTCTCCGCTTATCAAGGTAACGGAGCTGCTGGCCGTGTCGTTTGAAATCTGCGGACTTGTTTTCGTCCGCGTATTCTTCCGCCCCGGCTGGTGTCTTAGGAGCCCTCCGTAGCACGCGCGGGGGCCGGGGGAATGGGATGCTCTGCCGGAAGGTGACCGCGGAGGAGGTCAAGGAGAATCTCTGGGCTGGTCGCGGGTTCCTTCGCTGCTGATCGCGCAGGGCTGCGCCTCTCGGTCGCCCGTACCGTTGCATGTTCAGACTGGCCCGTGTAAAATAATTCAAAATTACCTCCCCCGCCCTTATTTAGTTTGTCTGCCGCGCGTGGAGAGCTTTATTAAGATCCTTGCGCACAGCCTCCTGCCTATACGCGTTCAAGGAGTGCTAGAAACAGAACAGCTTGTGTTGCATAAAAGCATGCCAGTGTGACTAGAGACTCTTTCTTAAGAGTAGCGCTGTTTAGCGCTTAGCAGCACTTGTCATTGCAGGAGAAGCAAGACGAAGTTTGTCAGGAGAGGGTTGTCTTCACCTGGTACCTAAGACCTATACACTGGTTTAAGGGCTTTCGTTATAGTTCTGTACTGCACTGTGCAAGGGAGTAGCAATAGGATGCAGGCATCTGGTTGTCCCGTATGCTCCCTGAGGCACCTGGTGGGCTACTGCGAGATACAGGAAGTTGGACTAGATGGGCCTTTGGCCTGATCCAGCAGGGCTCTTATGTCTGTTCCACTCTTAAGTGTCTTAGAAGTGCATGTTTATCTTGCCCAGGGAGTGAAGGCAAATACTTTGAAAATACGGCCAGTTTTTAGAAAGGTGTTAAGTTGGTTTCCTCTTACTTGACTGTTTTTGGCTTGACTGTTTTTGTTTATTGTAGTTAAAATCTGTACCATTTGTAATTGGTGCAATTGCCCAATTGTGGCATAACTATATTATCTAGACCCAGTCTCTAGCAACCACTTGGGATGTAATATGTATTGTTTTGTTGGTAGTAAAGTATGATGTGGTCCCACTACTCCCCACCTTCTCCTGCTATTTTAAGCAAGTGATACTTTTTCCTTATTATATGGAAAACAGAGAATTCTGTGCTGTGTCTTGCTGCCCTGAAACTCTTAGAAGTTTAAAACTGGTATAGGTCTCAAAGCCCTAGGTGAGGTATGCAAATCTACCTGACCTTGCTATTGGTGGACATAGGTGGCAATCTGTGCCTGAAGTTCTAAAGCAATGATTTCGAATGCATAAATGGCTGAGCATCTGTTCTGCTTGAGTTCTACTTGTGACTATTATCCCAGATGGGCAGTTGCTTCAATGTGAGTCTTCGTTAGCATTTTCTCTTGATCTAGGACTTGCTTTAAATTCTGCAAACCCTAACCCTGTACGATCTGGAAAGTGCAAGATTAAATATTCTGTATACGTACTTGAGATATGTTTTTTCTATTTCATATACTGACAATTTGTCTTATAGTTCACCAGGTACTCATTCCTGCTACTTGGAATGATCTACGGAAAGAAAAGATATGGTAAGTGGGGAAGGAAAATAAACTGCTGCTACTTCTTAATTGAGGCTTCTAATAATTATCTGCTGCTCACCATTTGCTTTCACTTACTAGCTCTGAAAATTACATCAGCAGAAGATAGGTAACACTGTTTTGAATCTGGGTAGATTCACATATGCAAATGCAGCTGTGTTCCCCCCATCCCCGGTTGCCTTGTAAGCAGACTGTATAGTATTGTGAATAATCTGATATGTGATGTCTTGAGCCCAATGTAGTAAAAACATATTTGATCACATGAATGTCATCATCACTGAGTGATATTGGTTTGTTTTGTTTTGTGTTCTGACTAATGTCAGATTCTTAGGCAATACCTACTACTTACTCTGATATGGAAAAGATGGGCAGCTAAGCTCTCTGGCAAACAAGGAGTTTGTTTTGTCTGCTTTTATAGTTAAAAACAAATAGATGGATATCATCCAGTCTCCCCATTCAGGAAGAAGGGAATGGGTGGATGCTACCATCTCTCAATACAGCTTAATATCAAGCAAAACAAAATTCTACGTTAGTAGGATTTATTTAAGGTGGAAACATTGTAATACCTCAATTGTGTCAAGCTGTTATGAATTCATGCTATTAAGTGTAATGTAAGGATACATTTTTCAGCTCTGTATGAAAGTATCTGTCTCTTTATGCCCCGAGGTCAAATGGACTCATAGTCACTAGTAATGAACACTCTTTCACTAAATGGTTAGATAATGCCACAACTAAAATCTAAAACGCAAAAGGAATTGTGGGTCTTAATCTTTGAGACAAACTCAACAGCTGCTGCTCTTTAGAGAGCTCGTTGATGTATTTAACATGCATAGTTTGATACTTTTTTGTGTTTAATGAGTTGAAGGGGAAGTAATGTGAACCAAAAACTCTTAAGATGAGACATCTAGAAAACTTTCTGAGGAAGTTTTCTGTGGACCAAGTAGATGCATTGTAAATTATACAGTTATAATTGCTGTCTAATGTAGTCACAGTGTATACAGTACGCTATAATATAGTTAGAATTTTATTGTATCTTTGAACATTAATTGCTTTTATTGGCAGACTACTTGAAGCCTATTGCTGCAGAAGAAAGGAGAATAGAAGAAGAAGAGAAGAAAAAGCGTGAGGAAATGGAACGAATTGCAAAAGCACTGGCAGAAGGTATTTTTTCCTAAAAATATTTACCCTTTGAAATTTCAAATACGTCTTTTCCCCTTATCTTAAAGCACATTGTCAGTCTAGCGGTTTATGGACCATGCACTTGAAATATCCATAAGTGACACTTTTAAGACATCTGATTGCTAAACATGACTGCAAATGAAGTGATACAAGGCAACTCATGCAAACATAAAACAGAAGCTGCTTGATTGCCATTATTGGGAAATCTGCACTCTGAAATTCAAATTAAGTTCTTAATTTACAGGGTTGGTCTTGGTATGTAAGAAATTCAATTTTTCTTGAAGTCTTTCAGTGATATTCCCAAAGCAAAATTTTCTCCAGGGGTGTGCAGTTTCAGGCTAAGACCAACTTGAAGTAGATTGTTGGCTCCCCCAATATTTAGCACACTTATGCTATTGAAAATGCTATGTTCTTTTGAAAAGATTTATATATAGGGGGAGGGGGAGGGGGAGAGGTATGGGGAATGGAGGGGATAGTACATAGGAAGGGGATACAAAGGTTCACACAAAAGGTCCAAACTGATTACAGCTTAGTTACCTATATTAATGTTTGTATACAATCTATATCATAACTTTAACATTGCTTAATTGTCCTGTATACAAACCTTACTATATCTTATTTTGCATTTATAATTATCTGACTAACTCTAACCCAACATTTCTATATCAAAATACGTTAACTTATAATATGTGTTCTACTATCCCTCCATAAATTTACCACAATGTAATCCCAATAAGTAAAACACATTAAGAACAGTATTTAAAAGCATTAAACATTTAACATGAACATTGTTTGTTTATTTATTTATTTATTTTAAAGATTTTTACCCCGCCTTTCTGCCTAAAAAGGCATTCAAGGCGGCATTGTTCAATCATCTTCTTAAGTATCTCTGAAACATGTATATAATTACTACTTTCAATTTCTCTAATTATTACATAAAGATAGCAATAAATAAATAAATTCTTCTGAATTGTTTAGTTTTGAGGGGAAGATTGTTTAATAAAAGTATCTTAATTCATAATTTCATCATAGTATCCCTTATTTAAGTATCTTTTTCTCATTGGCTATATCTTCCCTAATTCAGTCATCAAATTCTGAGTTTCTTTCACTCAGACATTCTTCTCCTTCTCCTTCTTCTCTTCCTCCTCCTATTTGCGTCCTTTACATTATTATTGTAATAATGTATTACATTATTACTTCCTCCTTGAATATTCCTGAAAAAGATTCTGCATCTCAATCTTAAACATTAATAGATCCAGTTGTTGTTTCCTGGCATTTATCTCTAACTCTGTAAAATTCTTCAATAACCTCTGTTTTTATTCCCAAGAAGCCCTGCGTTCTACTCATAAACCCTGACTGGTCCAAGTTTATCTTCAGGACTCTATATGTCTCGCGTGTAATTTTTATTTGTTCCTCCATTAAGACTACTTATCTTCCTGGAGCTAGCCGGCCTGCAGTTTGCCTACGAGTAGACTCTATTTTTATCTCTAAGGGGCTCTGTATTCTAGTCACAGAGCCTGGCTGATCCAGTTCCAGCTGCAAAAAATTTATCCCTATTCTATTCATTGTCTTGTCGGACTTTCCAGTTCCATTCATAGATTTATCAAGATAGCTAACGTCTTTTGATAGACTCTCCAAATCTTGCAGGACTTCCTCTCCGATATTCTTAATAATTACCACTTCCTGCCACACCTGCTGGACTTCTGAAAGTAATTTAATTAATAAAATCTGTACAGACTGGCTGGTGGTATCCTGTCTTAAAAGTTCCCGCGTTCCCTCTTGTCTCTCTTGTCTTGACATCTTTTGGCCTCAAGGTGTAGGAAGCTACACAAAGATATGTCTATGAATAAAAATATTTTTTCCTTGCTTCTCTATCTAACAAATGCATACCCAACAAGAGAATTATGCAATGACCATCAATAATTACAGACAACAATCACTTCAGCCAAACATCTGTGCTTATATATTCTATTTTGCAGATATATATCTCTTTAAATGTCCAGACAAAACACGGCTTTTTATCTATAACCAGTTCAGTCAGCAAAAGTGAAAGTAATTCAGTCTTTGTTCTGTCTGCCCAGCTCTTTAATGCGCTATGTTCTCCTTCAAACATCCCAGTTATAATTCAATCACATTTATAAATTCAGTCAATTTTACTTAATTACAATTTAGATATAACTACCAAATTAGAGTCTCATTGTAAATTTGATTCCTGCCAGCAATCTCTCCCTCTCACATTCCTCCGTTGAACAGGGCATTTCTCAAACCGGCTGAGCTATAAATCTACCACAACTGTCTTCCGTCCCCGTCGTAATCCATAAATCCAAGCAGGCAAACAGACCAACTCACCCAAATACATCCAAAATAGTTGTGAAAAAAGCAGGGGAATCTGCTGTGTTCACTCCCCAATTTGTCTTTTATTTTTCCATCGCGGCTCCAGTCTTAAATCTTTGTTCTTTAATCTTCAACTATTTCAAATAATATAGTCCCGGAATGTTTTACAGAGAGGTAATTAACACTAAAATATAGTCCCAAGTGTGTTTTCAAATCCTTTGAAGGTCTCTGTTGTTGCTCTGTGTGTAGAGGGAGGGATCCTCCTCTCTTACCTCTCTCATGTCGTCACTTTCAAACTGGAAAGTCTGATATCTTTATTCTTCTTCGGTTTCTCAGTTTTGTTTTGTAGTTCTTAGGTTGTAGTTCTTGAATTTAAATTGCAATTCCTTTCCAAAACTTCTTTCCAAAACTTCTGTAGCTGCTCTTGTGTTGGGAAGCAAGAGAAAAGAACTGGTCCAGAGATCGCCTAATGGTGTCCGAAGACAGCACTCCTTCTCAAAACAGCAGCCTTGAGCCTTCCAAAACAGCAGTTTTTGCTGCTTTTCAGGTTCAAGGGGCGCTTAAGCTCTAGACCTACTCCTAGGTTCTAGAGTGGGGTATTACTCAAGAGTAGATCCCCCCCAAAAGAAGGCTTCATGTCAGATCCCGTTTGAAACTTGGCCCCACCCCCCAATCAGTAGTTCTGAGTTGTCAGCCCAGATAAATTTTTCTCACAAAGGGAGTAGACATGACTGGAAAGAAGTCGCTGCACTAGCTGAGATGACGAGATACAGTCTAATATTATACAATCTAATATTGTTACAGACCAGAAATCAAATGTTGAGTAGCATGTTTAACACTAATGTTAATACATACATACTGCTATGCATGGCTTTAAAAAAAAGCAAATTAAGGGTGCAATCTTAACCTGGAGGTAGGCCGGCACAAGTCCCTTGTGCCAGCCCAGGAGCATAATAAACATGCCGTAAAGAGCATTTGCACCACTCTCTGAGCCAAGGAAGCTGGTGCATGGACGTGCACCATCCTCCCTGACTCCAAGAGTGGTCCAAACACACTCCAGGTTAGGATTGCGCCCTAAGTTTGTCCTTGAGTTGAATTTGACATACTTACAAGTATATATGCTGTGCCTGCTTCCTTCAGATAGCTGTAATACTTGTGGACTCCTTTGCTTGCTTGTCTTGCACTCTTACCTGCTTAACAGCACTAAGGGCCCAAGTCTATGCAACCTTCCAGTGCGGATGCAGCTGTGTCAATGGGGCATGCACTGCATCCTGCAGCAGGTGGACGATTACAGAGGTCTCAAAGTAAAGGAATGTGCCCAAAGGGAAACCCCTTACTTTTGGGCTGCATTGCATTTGAGTCAGCACTGGAGTTGAATAGAATTGGGTCCTAAGACTGTCTTCAGTTACTTAATGACTGAGCCATTAATGCCAGGCTTGTTTTTGAGAGCTACTCGATCAGTTTATGAAGATTGTAGAAATATTTACTAACAGTACATTTGGCATAGCTTACATAAATAGAATTTGTATGGGGGGGGTGCTGGTATTCTGGCATAGTTGAATCCTGTATTGATGAGCTTAATTGTCTATCTTCCCCTTTCAGCCAGTGAAGATACAATACTGAAATAAAATCAGCTTGATCGTCACCTTCTCCATAAGAACATCTACTCTTAGAAGTACTTATTCTTAAGGATCAAACACGAACTTTATTTTACTTTCTTCAATAAACAGTTGTGAACAATACTTCTCAGATTTCTTAATGTACAGACTACAGTTCTTAAATGTGCATGTATACATAGCATAACATCAGTCCCTACAGATTTAACTAGCAGTAAGTGTGCAGATGTTGCCTTAATGAGTGACATGCAGCAATATCTGTGAAAATGGAAGTGGGATGCTCTGTGGAAGGTATGCTGCTGAGAACTGCCTTTCCCACACAGCAGGGCAGCAGCAACTGAAAGATCACTTCACTGGGGGATACTGTTAGCCTCACCATGGGTGTTCTGTATAGATTTAAGTTGAATAAGATAGTTGTTTCCAGTGAGTAAGATAGGATTACAGCCTCAGGATCTAATCCTATCTAACTTTCCAGTACCAATGCAACCTCAATGCAGCCCAAAGATAAGGGAACAAATATTCCCTTGTTTGAAGAGGCCTCTATGACTGCCCTCCCACTGTGGGACACAGCATGCTCCCCATTGGCACACCTGCACCCGTGCTGGAAAATTGGATAGGATTGGGCTGTCTTACTGAACACAATGACCTTACTTTAAAAGTAAAATAAGTAATACTTTTTGCAAACACCTCAAACACATAGCATTCCTGGTGGAACTCTTCAAATATATGTAGGGTATTGGGCCTTTTCACACATGTTTTTAGGTGTACCTTTAAGGTATTTTGTGTGCACATCTAAATTAAAAAGCAAGTACGAATGGGATGTTTTTTCAGACAGATGTATGCTCATCTAGGAGATAAGATAGGTTATGCTTTCTGGCTGCATATACTACAAGGTGCCAAGCTCAGCAGGCCTGCACAGTTTTAAAGTATACAACAGGTTGAAGATGTGTGAATGCTTCCTCCTTTGCAAGTGGACATGGCTCCTGTGGGAGAAAAGAAATGATCATGAATGAACTGCTTTCTGATGCTGCAGTCCTATACAAACTGATTTGAGAGTAGGTCTCATTGAACTCAAGAGGAGTTACTTCTGAGTAAACATGGAGAGGATTGGGATGTGAGGGTCATTTTGGAAAAACCAGGAGCCTATCAAGCAACTTTTATTTCTGCCAGTTGGGCTGCTGTTAAAGGTGCAAGAATAACATCTGGCAGGGGTGGTTGAAGCTGGGAAGCCTGGGGAAAAGACGGGTTCTGACTATGGTGGAAAGCTAGAGATGTGGTCATCAGGAAGTGGAGTGTTGGGCTGGTAAAACTTCCTGGATTTATGAGCTTGAAAAGAGCTGGGCTGGATTCGCTTGAGCTTTGGCAGGTTGCTATTAGCTTGCTCTCTTGCTGCAATAGAAGATTGATCGGCTATTTCAGATGGAACATCTTGACATTTAGTACTTCCAGTTTCCAAATGCTGAAGCATGCACACTTTTAATAACTCCAGTAATTTGAACTGTTATTTCAAAAAAGTTAGAACAAGCCACAAGCATGAAGAGGGAAGTCAAAGAACATTCCAAGGTGCTGCCTCAGTGGTGTTTCTTTCCTCACCTTTGCTGTCAGCAATTTTCTCCTCTTCTTTCGGCTTTTCTTCTTCCAAAGCTTTCATTTTCGCATCGTACTCATCTGCCAGGGCTTTCCACTCCTTTCTGTTGTTCAACAGCCTTTCAAACATTGGCTGAATTTCCTCATGGAAGCGTGAAAATTCCTGAGGCACGGAAAAAGAAAAGCAGCAGCGGCCAACAACAGAAATATTGCTAGGGCAGCCTTGGTCATCACATTGACCTAAGTCATCACATTGAAGTCATCAGTGTGCAATGGGATGGAGAGCTTGAGGTTGGACCATGAAGATGCTTAGTTACTAGCCTCAACTAATAACACCGTCTTGGACCAAGACGGTGTGGGGTGTATTCTGCAAAGGTTAATAAATACAGCAGCGGCCTTCAAAGTCCTACTTGGACTCTGTCAGTGCTGGCAGAGGCTGGAGAGAGGACCCAGCACTGCCTCAGCAGTCGCAGCACTGGGCTCCATGCAGTGATGTCATGCACCCACTACGCACCACTACGCGAGTACCGGTTCCTAGAAGTTGAGCTGGCTCCGCCCACTCGAAGCTGGGCCCTGCTATTTAACCAGGGAACAGTTGAAGCAAAATATGTCTATACACATCTCTAGAAAGCAAAGCAATAGAAGTTAAATCAACACTAACCACAAGCTGAAGTTATTCCAAACATGATCACATCCATGGCAACAATCATGACATCACTTCCAGCTTATTTATTTATTATTTATTTATTTGATTTTTACCCCGCCTTTTTGCCCAGAGGCACTCAAGGCGGCATTACAATATAAAAAAGATACAATATAAAATTAACATTAAAAAGCAATTAAAAACAATGTTAAAAACAATACAATAACAAAACTAAAACAGACACAATTTTTTAAAAAAATGATGTCACTTATGACGTCACTTCCGGTGGGCGGACCCCAACAAGTGCCAATCAAAAGTGAGTACCTGTTCCTAAATCATTTGGATGACACCACTGGCTCCATGGGGAGGGGGGGGGTCCAGAAAGGTTGGGGAGGCCCACTGCCACTTCCATGGGCCATGAATTATTGGGCATGAATTTGGTAAAATTCTGGTAAATATGTTCCCCCTGATCCTTTGCTGTTTTTTTAAGGTACTTGCTGGGACACAAGGCAACTAAAGCAACAATAAACAAGATTGAGGGCACAATCCTAACCTGGAGTTAGGCAGCATCGTTAGGCCAGCAACGTTTGGCCGGCACAAGGACACCATAAAGTGCGTCTGGACCGCTGTCGGAGTCAGGGAGGATGGCTCACGTCCTAACTCCAGGTTAGGATTGTGCTCTAATTTGCGTAATTAAAGAATTTGCACAATATGCAATTCAAGGCTGTCTTAGGCTGTCAATATGTAGTTTAGGTTGCAGGTGATACAATATTCTGTCTGGTATTTTTCTAAAGATATTTTCTAAACACTTGTATGTGCCACTGTTGCTTCTGAGAAGAGAAGCTGACTAATTAAGGGTGGTTAAGAGGAAATTCACTTATTCCTCAGTTGTGCTGAACAGGAAAAAATAATGGGCAGAATCTACTAAGAGGAAATGTTTAATGAAAGGCAAAATAGCCCTTACAAACCCCAATAGGTCTTTGCCTGTTGTAAACAAACCAGAAATCTGATCTGAGAAGCAGTGGAAAGCAATAATTTGATAACTATGGTGACTGGATTCCTTGTAAAAAGTAAATGAATGCTGTATGACAACTCCAACAATAAGAGCTAATGTAGAAGAAGCCCTTGAATTTATTGCTGACCAACATTCTTCAAACAACCAGAGATGTCTGCGCTAGAAATCATTTTCTTTAATACAGGTGTGCCCCGGTATCCATTGATTCGGTATCCAGTTTCAGTAATCCACGGATACCATGGATACTGAGATGCCTATTTAAAAGGCAGAGGAACATTTTTTTAAAAAAATTTTTTTACCTTGTTGTAACAAAACCACTGATCTTCCCCTATCTTTAAAAAGGTGTCCCCAGTATCAGATATCCACAGGGAACCCCAGCAGATACCAGGGCATGCTTGTATACCCTTTTCCCTAAACTGAAATGTCACCAGAGTTTGGCAGAAAGATCTTGAGTGACACTAATTGCTTACCTTATATACAAATGTGCACACAAAGTCAATGAAACCAACTTGAAGTTTTGGAAGCTCAGCAGCTTTCCTTCTGTCCATCATAGGCTAGGAGAAAAGAAAAAGAATTACGTTTTTATAGGTATAAATATACAAATAGACAGATCTATATCACACGTATGAGTTCTGTCTCTTTTTCTGTTACACCCTAGCACAGGGATGTCAAAACTCATACAGAAGGCCTAACAACATTGATGGCACCTGCTGAGGGCAGGAGGTGAAGCAGGAAGTGCTGTCATTAAGCCGAGGATGGCCAGAAATAAGCACTTTGCTGTCACATTAGAACACATTACCTGCAAATAACAGAAAATAAAATAAGCAAATCTTGATCTTATTTGGTCTAGAAAAATGTCCTTTTTTATGCAGTCCACTTACAATAGGCTGTTGCTGAAGTACAGACATTTCCAGATCTCCCTGTTCCCAGAATTCAGCTGCTACAAGCAGTGCCACCTATACTGAGAAAGGACAAAAACACCTAAGCTTTTTGCATTTTCAGTTTAGCACCTTGCATATTAGACCAGAGATTTCCTTCTTAGAAATCATTACTAGCAAGCAGATGTTTTTGTGGATTGGGGCTCTTATTCCTGTCTGGGACAGCTACCTTTCCTCCACAGTTGGCAGGCACTTGCCAACTAGGTAACCAAATGTCTGTAGGTCAGTGATGGCAAACCTTTTGGGCTCAGTATTATATGTCAAAAATAAGGAAAATGCTTAACTTGACTCTGCTGGTGTGTCAATCCCCCTCCCAAACAAAAGAGAAACAATTCTTTATATTCATTTATTTAAACAAAAATACAGTCTAATCATGTATGGTGTTATGCATTATATACAGAAGCATCAAATAATTACAAAAATGAAAAATGAGTAAAACTCAGTTTTTGTCAGGCACTGGTGAATGCTGGTGTGTCACCCCAAATGTTGTGGTGTGTCAGCTTTGACACGCGTGTCGTAGGTTCGCCATCACTGGTCTAGGTCCAAGGGATAGGATGGGGTGATTTGATGGGCTTGCAAGTGCAAAGACTATGAAGACTGGGGATTCCTTGGAGACATGTAAGTAGCTAGCAAAAAAGGACGGTATTTCTAGCTAGATTGGTCAGGGAATGTATTTTTGCTTTGTCTGCTCTTTTCCATCCAGCTCACTTGCAAATGTCACAACTTAGCAAGGCTACTTGTTGCGGAGGGGGGTGACTGTGGGTTAAACATGCACTGGGTTTAACCAGTGCTTGAGGAAGTCACTGAAAAAAACTGCAGCCTCTGAGGAAGCCCATGGGTGAATGTTAGGTGGTCAGTTTTTGTCTTCGGCTCTTAGCTTTTTAGTTGCTGGTTTTAATTCTTAGCTTCTTAGTTCTTGATTTCAGAGTTCTAGTCTTCAGTTTTTAGCCTGCAAAACCTACTGTGGGTTTAATTTTCAGTAAGAACCTGTGTGGTTCAATGCTTTCTGGGGGAAAAGTGTGTTCTTTTTTCCCTCCAGATGGGACTCCTCTGCCTGGTCTCTGTCGCTTGGGGAAGTGGCATAGCAGTAGATACAAACCAGAAGTTTTTTTCCCCTTGCTCAGCTGCTGGGACAGCAGGGAGCAGGAAGGTCTGCAGGCAAGCTAACCACTACGTACCACTTCCCTTGGTCAGCCTGCCTTCTTCTGGGACTCATTCTTCCCTTTCTCTGACAGTTGTCTTCTGCACTACTGATTTTTGGAGGCTGTAAACTCTTTGTTGCTGGCACCTATCTCCTGCTTGTGTTACTCTGCAAAGTTCCATATATTGATTGTTCAGTACATATAATACCTTGAAATAATTAAAATATTAAGAGTGCAATCCTAAGATGGTGTTAGGCTGGCACAAGGGACTTGTGCTGGCCCAGGAGTGTTGCAAACACGCCATAAAGCACGTTTGCACTGCTCTTGAAGTCAGGGAGGCTGGCACACGGACGTGCGCCACCCTCCCTGACTCCAAGCATGGTCCAAATGAGCTTTACGGAGCAAACACTCCAGATGAGCTTTAGGAGTGTTTGCGACGCTCCTGGGCCAGCACAAGTCTCTGGGCCAGCACAAGTTGTGCCCGCCTAAGTCCAGGTTAGGATTGCGCCCTAAATCTAGGACCATGCAATGTGCTGCAAGTCTGTGTGTTAAAGAAGAGACACTGGGTGTCAGGCACCTGACCTTACTCTGCACTTCCCAGGGTTTTGCGATAGCTGATAAGTCACAGGCAGTCATCATCATAGCCCTGTAGAAAAGAAATCAAACTGTCAGTGAGTGCAGCATGTCATTTAATCAGAGCTTTTTATGCTGAGTTAAGAGAATTTACTTTGGGGCTGAGCTGCTGCCCAAGTTTAATACTGCTTCTATGGCACAGCTTTTTGGCGTTTGTGAGATGATTAATTGGTGCAGTATGCTTCTGCTCCTGTTTCTGCTTTGCTACTGCAAACAAACTATGGCTAGAATACATGTGGAGGGACCCATGTTGAGGCAGATTCACGGATATAAAATCTGTATTGTACATTGTATACAACCTATATTGCATGCAGTATACACCTGTAATTACTGCATTGGCTTCTCCTTTTCAACTGCCTTGATTATATTTTTGAGAAAGAGCAGGACATAATCCAGTACGTGAAAACATTAATAGTACTTTTCCGTGATTCAAACTACACTTCATGGGCTCGGGATGGTAGTGTTGGTTGTGGCCGTCTCTCGTCATGTGAAGAGATGGTATGGATGTCTCTTTTGACTTTGCGCTTAAATCTACATAATCCTGGGTTTACAGTTCTTAGCAAAGACTTACTAGCAAAGACTGTAGTGAGATTTCATGTCTGCAAGTGTATAGTACTTATGGTTGCTTATTATTTTATGGTCTTTGTAAGGTGCCTTGGGTGCAGCACTGGGGGGGGGGGAGGCAGGATAGGAGCTGATCAAGTAAGAGCGCAATCCTAACCTGCACTGGAACAGGCAGGCCAGTTGCACTGCACTGTATCCAGTGCAGGTTGGGAGCAGGCTGGAGCCTCCATGGGGCAAGGGAAGGTTGATACCCTTACTCTGGGGTAGGTGCCCTGCTTAGCAGGTGCAAGTCAGAGCGGGCAGCAGCAGCCTGAACCAGGGCCATGTGGCCCAGGGATGGGGGTTTGGATGTGGCCTAATCAGTGGTGTCATTCAAATGATTTAGGAACAGGAACTCACTTTTGATTGGCACTTGTTGGGAACCCGGAACCAGCCACGGAGCCCGTTAGGATCCGGAACGCCCGTTCTGGTCCGTTCCCCCTGAATGACATCACTGGGCCTAATGGCTGCATCCAGGCTTCATCCCCCTTCCCAGGCCACCCCACCCGCCGGAACACCCTCCCCTGCCCCTCCTGCCTTCCCCTCACCCAGAATAGCCCCTGAACTCAGCCCACGCAGGAGTGGCTTACTGGGCATCTGCTCTGGGGCTGCAGCATCGATACTGGTGCCTGCGTCAGCCCTGCACACCTTGCACTGGCGCAAATACACTTTCCATCACGTTTGCAACAACACTCAGCTGGCCCAAGTGGCTTGCGCCAGCCAAAGTGGGGTTTTAGAATGGCACCCTTAAAAAACAAACACATATAACTATTCCATGAAGCAGTTCACCATTTCTGCCACTTATTCATTGTCGCCCATCTCCTCAGATGTACCCTTCCTTTGACAGAAGCTTTGTATTCACTCACATGACAATCTCTTTTCTTGTCGTCTCCAGGGATAAATATTCAACCCATTCTCTCTTGTTGTTGTAGGCCTTGGATTCATCAACAATCTTCTGAAACATTGTTCTTTTTCTGTAGGAAAAGACGTCAAGATTGTAAAGAACAAAGAGTTCAATGATGTCCTGCCTCCCTGCTAGTGCAGCTACACCAAAAACCGGCATGCTGTATCCAGCAGGTTGTTGGAGGTGGATTGAGAGACTTTAGCGGGGAAAGGGGATTTAAATCTCCTTTCTCCTCCATAAGCTTCTTGCTCCAGAATTGATCTCCTCTGATCTGCACCAGCAATTTCGCTAGTGGAAGACTGAAGAGACAAAATGGGTGAGGAGTCTTGAGAAAAAAAAGGGGGGATAGGATCTGGCATGTGACATCACTCCTCGATCCCTCCCTCCCACAGGCTTCCCCCCACCTGCCCAGAAGATGCTGGACAGTCCGGCAACAGTTGCGGAGCACTGCTGCCTCATGCAACAGCAGTCCTAAATGGCCACTGATGGGACTCCTCCCTGCTCCAGCAGCAGCCATTTTACAACTACAGAACTGTGTTCTGCTGTTGAAAAGCACTGCGTGTTCCAGCCCAATCCTAGATTGGACTGGACTGAAAATAAGTTTATAACCATTTCTGTGCCTTGCGTTTCATAGACATTGGTGTCAGCTTCCCAGCAAACCCAAAGGAAGAGGAAAAGCCCACCCAGGTTCTATTGGGAAGAAGCTGCATAAGATATATTTTGCCCTCACTCCTTCTGGGACATTCCAACAATGAGTTACAGAGGAATTCTTTATGAGAAAGAAATCACTGTCACTACATTTCTTCAGGAGCAGCCTTGCCATTAGGTAGCATGAGGTGGCTGCCTCAGGCAGCAGAATTCCGGCACCATTAAAGGACAGGAGCAGAGGTATTCCTATTGTTGACTGGAGAGGTGGAAACGTCTCTACGTGGTGTGCCTGTGGAGCCTGTAGGGATGCCACCCACTGCTGAACTGCCACTACTGCCTCTCTTCTCATCTGCCCTCTGGAGCCCTCCCAAGGACCATCCTGTGGTCCTCCAAAGGCTTCTGCAGCCTCCAGAAGGCCATTAAACAGTACTTCTGGTTTTCATTGGAGAACCAGAAGTATTGTTTAAAGATGTTCCAAAGGTGTCAGAACACTTTCAGAAAGCAATGGGATGTCATGCGAAGTTCTGGAAACTCCAAGTGGGTTGGAGAAGTGGCAGTTGCTGCGAGAGGGGTGGCATTCTTCGGTCCTGGCTCTGTACAGCAAATAGGCCAGGGACACAACTAGACAGGAGACTGTCATTTTACTGCTGGGACGAGGGGAGTGTCATTTGTGTGTGTGTGTGTGGGGGGGGGGTTTCCTCTCAGATGTCAAAGCCAGTCTGTAGATTTGAAAAATGAACTGTAGATCATTTCTCGTACATAAGAACATAAGAAGAGCCCTGCTCGATCAGGCCAAAGGGCCATCTAGCCCAGCTTCCCTGCGGCCCTGAAGAGCCCCAAACGCTGCAGTCTTTCTTCATAAGGGAGGTACGCCAGCCCCGTAATCATTTTCATCGCTCTCTTCTGCACCTTTTCCAGTTCCACTATGTCCTTTTTGAGATGTGGTGACCAGAACTGTACACAATATTCCAGATGTGGCTTTACCATCAATTTGTACAATGGCATAATAATGCTGGCCATTTTATTCTCAACCCCTTTTTTAATTACCCCAAGTACATGAGATGTGATGTACATCTCATCACACAGGGGATCCATCTAATCACATAGGGGATCCATTCTAAAAAATCAAGTACTATACAACACTGCACTACATAATTAATCTAGTGGTTAAGAAATGGGCTGAATAGCCCTAAAATTACTGCCTCTATTGGCTAGATTACCTATCAATCATGCTGGGACCAAGAGTACTGTAACAAATCAGTGCTAAGTGAAGCAGGGTTGTGGTATCATTGCACAGCATTGAACTGTGGGGTCTTATCTTGCACTGCTTCATATGCTTCTAGCCTCCCACTTCCTTAAAACCTGATTTGGCCTTACTCCTTATTTCAGCATGTTACAGCTACAGTACTTACTAGATGTGGAATGGATCTCTCAACATTTCCTGTGGCGTGTCTAAGGATGTTTTGGGTTTGTAGTCTCAAAGCCCAACCCTATGATTGCCTGTAATGTGCACCACAACAGTTAAAACAGCATTCCTTGCAACAAATTGTCTCTAAACTGTTTGCCTCTAAATAAAACCCTCAAGGGTACAATAAATAAAACCGTTTTCAAGGGGACCAAAACCAGGAGAATATTGTCTCAATATATTTCTTAAGGGGATTGCAATCAGGGTGACCAAATACAAGGGAGGACATAGTGCCTATACCTTTAACCACTGCAGAGAAGAGGGAATACTGGCAGGTGCAGTTCAACATGTAAGGGTTTAAAAAGCTGCACCTGCCACAATTGGCTCTTCTCTGCAATGGTTACATGTATAGGCACTGTGGCCTCCCTTGTATTTGGTCACCCTGATTGCAAGACTCATTGAGAAGGAAAGCCAAGGCTGCCAATTAAACATCAGGCTCCACTACAGATTTGACCTCTCTCTAGGAGAACATAAGAATGATGTAAAGAAAGGTGTCAACCAATCTGACTCTCTGTAATGAATACATGGGTCACCTACTTGAAGTACAATGCCAAGTCAGTTGCTATAATGGCAATATCCATCAGGTGATTCACGTGTTCAAACTGCCTTCTGTTGAGATTCTGGTAGATGTTCAGGGACTGAGGGAAGGAAAGGCATGGGTCAGAGCTGAAAACTGGTGCCTCTTTCTGCAGATTACAGTAACTAGCTTTTCCAGTGGTCAAGCAATGAAGCAGCTAGAACTGCACAATCATAACATTTGACTAGATGCTGCTAATCTAAACTTCACCCACAATGGAAACATTGGGATTACTGTACTTTTGTCTGCGTCAGAATCGGTGTAGCCCAATGGCTAGAGAATTGAGATTTAGCCTGGTTCAAACTCCAACTTTGCAACTAAATCATAGCATGGCCTTGGGCACGTCCTTTCTTCTCTTAGTCTCAGGTCACGGCCAGTAGCAGAAGTCAGCATCACTAGATATCTGCCCATAGCTGGACCCATAGCTTTTGCATAGTGGACTCTGTTTGGAACACTAGGGTATGTGCGGGGGGGGGGGCAGAGTTTCCTTATCTGACTGGCTACAAATGGTACTAGCCATGACCTGTATCAAGAGATTGTTGTGAAGGCCATATATAATTGTGGCTGTAATGTATTTGCTTTGCTTATTTAAGAAATCCTAGATAAATGAGTTAGCAATGTATGGATGTGAGAGCTGGACCATAAGAAAGGCAGAGTGCCGAAGAATAGATGCTTTTCAATTATGGTGTTGGAGAAGACTTTTGAGAGTCCCCTGGACTGCAAGGAGATCCAAGCAGTCAATCCTACAGGAAGTCAAGCCCGATTGCTCCCTGGAAGGACAAATCCTGAAGCTGAAGCTCAAATACTTTGGCCACTTCATGAGAAGAGACCCTCATGCTGGGAAAGATGGAAGGCAAAAGGAGAAGGGGGCGGCAGAGGATGAGATGGTTAGATAGTATCACCAAAGCTATGAACATGAAATTGGGTGAATTCCAGAAGCTAGTGGAGGACAGGGAGGCCTGGCATGCTGTGGTCCATGGGGTCGCGAAGAGTCGGACACGAATTAGTGACTGAACAACAACAAAGATAAATGAGTAAAAATAATGGCCTTGGATTTGAGGCCTAGAACTTGGCATCTTACTCAGTCAATTTTTGTTTTTTTATGATCCAAACTGCCCCATTGAGAGCAAGTATGAATGTTGAAAACTGAACAGATTGAAAGAATCTGATCGACCAAGAATGCTCCGGCTCTGTGGGAAACAGCTCTTTTCCAGGAGTTAGTGCTTGTTTAATTTGTTCTGTGGGCAGAATCCAACTAAATTCAAGCACTTTTGTATCCCATTAATTCCAGTGTGTGAGCCAAACAAATCCTTAACTCTCTTTTGAGAAATCAATAGGCTTTAACTTTGGCTGCATTGTGCTCTGCTTGAATGTCAGCTTTGCACATAATTACAAATGATAAAGCCACAGAGCTTTGGGTAGCATTTGCTGCCAATTACGTTTTCCTAGAAAGAAACCTGAAATGAACTAAACCAACTCTAGGTTTAAAACTGTGGAACACAAACCTCTTCTGAGAGTAGAAACTTGCCAAACTCCAAGTGATGCCTCTCTAAAATTGAAGAACCATGAAGTTTTGCTAAGGGATTTTGAGATCTGTTTGCAAACATTTTAGAAAGACAGAATGAAGACTAGTTAGAGCAATGCCCTCCACACAAAAAGAGTACATAGACCACTGCGTTCAGGAGTGGAAGAACAAAACAGCAACTAGACATTTCTTTTTTTCAAAAACTGAAAGTGACCCCTTTATTCAAGGCCATGTACAAAATGGCTGCAGTCTAATCAATGATGGAAGTAAAAACCAGAAGCAAAAGACTGCCCAGTAATCATGTGTGTTGGGTTCTGAGGACATGTCACACAAGCACAATTAACGTGTGGAATTTCTGTGAAGATAAATACAGCTTAGAATGATTTCAACACATTAGAAAAAATTTAAAGGTTTACTATAGGAAGGGTTACCAGATACAAACTGGGACAGAGTGTCTATACCTTTAACCGTTGTATAGAAGAGGAAATTTGTGCAGGTGCAGCTCATCATGGAAGGGTTTCAAAAGCTGCACCTGCCCAAATTCCCTCTTCTATACAATGGTTAAAGCTATAGGCACTCTGTCCCAGTTTATATCTGGCAACCCTAGCTTTTAAAAAAACTTGCATGGTTTTTTTTTTATCATGCATGGCTCCTTTAAAAAAGAAATCAGATGACTTGATCATATCAAATAATATACTTTCTGATTTTTAAGAAAACAGCCATGCAGGGGTAGGGTTACCAGATTCAAACCAGGACAGAGTGCATATACTTCTACACAATGGTTAAAAGTATAGGCACTCTGTCCCATTTTTTATCTGGTAACCCTAACTATAGGCCTATCAGTAAATGAAGACCCTCAAAGAGTATGGCGCTAGTATAATTAGACTTTTAAAAGATAGTGAGGCAGTTCAGATATGCAAAAATGGCATGGAACTGCATGTTTTCCCGTACTAGCACAATAGCTGGAAGATCAGGGAAGATTCCATTCTGCAGGGTGAAGTGGGTCAACTCAGATGCCATAGTACCAGTAAAAGGTAGCAAATTAGCAGTCACTTGCAGCCAGAGCCAGCCCACCGATGAGGCCCACTGAAGCTTTAGGCTTGGGCAGCAAAATGGCTACGGATGCCCACCTCCACCCAGCCACAGCCCCTCCCCTTCCTCCCCCCTCCCTGGACTGGAAAAAGAGCAAGTGCAGAGGAGAGGCTGGTGCCTCCCCCGGTAAAATGGGGGTTAGCATGGGTGCCCCATCTCAGGCACCAGGAACCCGTGGGCCAGCCTTGCTTACAGCACATCTACTGATAAACTTCTCCCACAGAATTGCAGCCTGAGCTGATTATTGTATTTCCATCTCCATCTCCCTGAGGCTGCGCCATTTTGATTTTCTGATTAAGGTGCCAGAATGGTGTAGGCCATCCTTGGGGAAGGCTAAAAGCAAAACAGGGGCCTCCCCAACGTCCCAGCCACACCGCACCTGGTTTCAGCCTAATTTAAGAGTCCATTCAAAGGCAGAGAACGAGTATGTGGCAGGGGCACAGTTGGGGGGAGGTTTACAACACTAAGTATTGACAGTGCTGCAACACACCTTGTAGCGGCCCCTCCCCCCTGCAGCTATGGCTGGGCAGCGAGAGCAACACGGAGGAGATTCCACTGCATTGCTCTCACTACCTAGTATGGTTCCCACAGTGAGGGGAAGGCAGAGGCGTCATTCAGGCGGAACGGCCCGGTACTCCGTTCCGCTAGTTCCACGGAGGTCCCGGGCTGCGCTGCTGCCTCGGAGGACAGGCGAGCTGCTGCTGGGCCTGCCCTCCCTCCCTTGCGTCCGGAATCGCTCTAAAATGGAGCGATTCGGGCACTGTGAGGCTTGGGGGGGCATGGCAGCCCTCCGCCATAGGGGCGGAGGGCTGTCAATCATCCGAGTGTTCCGGAAGTTGGCATGCTCGGATGACATCACTGGGGGAAGGGGCTGCTTACCTGGCACGTTGCTTAGCCTTGTGGCCCCCCTCCAGCTATGCCATTAGTATGTGGTATAGTTGGCATGTCAGGGGAAAGGGTTTTGCCTTTAGCCTTCCCCAAAGGTGACCTAAGTTATTTGTCCTTCAAGAAAAGAAGAGGAGAAATGCCTCAAGTAAAGTTAAACAATTAAAGGTAGAAGCATTCTGTCCCAGTTTGTATCTGGTAACCCTACTCTTAAGTAGCTTGGAGAAATTGGAGTGAGGAAATGTAGTACATTTCAGGCTGCAGTTTTATAAGATGGTTGGAAAACTTAGGGAAACTGAATCTGTGGTGTCTAACAAAGAAACAAACTGGCCTCCTGGCGTAAGAGTAAGATATCCATTCCTCCTGCATGGACATAGCTATCAGATTCCAACTGCGACAGAGTGCCTACACCTTTAACCACTGTATAGAAAAGAGAATTTTGGCAGGTGCAGCTTTTGAAACCCTTCCTTGATGAGCTGCACCTGCCCAAATTCCCTCTTCTATACAATGGTTAAAGGTATAGGCACTCTGACCCAGTTGGAATCTGGTAAACCAATGCATGGAGGGAAATCACTAGAAGCATTAGGAAAGTCCATCGCAGGCAAAATGTGGCATTATCTTAGGTAGGGTTACCGGATCCAAACTGGGACAGAGTGCCTTTACCTTTAACCATTGAATGGAAGAGAGAATTTGGGCAGGTGCAGCTCATCAAGGAAGGGTTTCAAAAGCTGCACCTGCCCAAATTCTCTCTTCTATGCAATGGTTAAAGGCATAGGCACTTTGTCCCAGTTTGGACCTGGTAACCCTAATCTTAGGTCCAGTTCCCTACATAGCTATGTAAACTGCATAACCAGTCATAGAGGAGCACCTACTTCATCTGATAAAGATTATTGGTCCCTCGATGATCAATATCGTGGCACAAAGCCGCAGTTACCATAGCAAGGGCTTCGAGGTCTGTGTAGTATCGCTTCAGATTGCCTGTCTACAGGGAGAGAATCACAGTGTTTCTAGATACAACAATCTGCTCTGCTAGCTATTTGTAGCAAAACTGTCCTCTGGATAGGGAGCTACAAACTTATGATGATTGTAATGCTGTTCATTTTCCACTATATATTACAATGAGGTGATATATACATTGCAATGTGAATCCTTCAAAAAAAACTTTTTTCCTTCAGGTAGAAAACATGTCAAGCAAATGGATTCTAGCCTGGTCTTCCTGCCATGCTAGCTTTCTACTTGCATAGCACTGCCCCCCCCCACCTGGAGTCTGAAGTAGTACAGCCCAGGAAATCTTCACTACCCAATTCCAGTGGCTGTATAAACTGGGCCCCCGTCTCTTGTGGGTTGATGGAAGGTTCTCAATTCAATTCTTAGATATTCTATGAATAGGGTATGAATAGGGTAACAAGGAAAAACAACCAGAAGCTGTTGCAGTTGTAGATTCAGGGGTCTGATATTAGATATGACCAAGAACTGTATTATTGCAGCAAGGATTATCCTATGTATGAGCAAATCTTCAGTTTCTTCATTTAAGGATACAGAACATCTAACTCAATTAGGTTAAAAATGAGAGTTTAATGAAACATGCTTGCTTTAAATGACATGGGGACTTGGGAAGGAGAAGTATTAGTAAAGAGATACCATCAAAAGTGTGAACATGGTCTGTGCAACGTTGAAGCCATGGCGCCAGTTGTGATAGGTAATTTTTCTATAGCTCTTGCTGACTGAGTAAACAAATCTCACCAGCACCTGTGGAAACAGAACTGGAATGAGCACATCAACAGGCTGTCATGCCTCTGAAGGAAGGAACGGGCCACTGGTGGTGATCTGTTGAATCTTGACTGCTGATTCAAGCTGCACACAAGTGTTGTCATATATAACAGATTAATTAAACAGAGCTTTAGGGCTAAAATCCCTTGCCCAATTTTGCAATCTTTATTGGCAGTGGCTTGAGAGAATTAAAAAAATGTTTGATGGCTTTTGGAAAATATAAAGCTGGATGAACTCGGTGATGGTAATCCTGGTAACTGGCAGCCACTTAAAAAACAAACAAACCAGGAGTTTCTGCAGAACTTTGCTACAGGATGAGCAACAAAATGGGGGCTGCCAGTCATTGGAAGGGAGCAGTGCAACCCTTCCACTGCAATTGGTATGCCCCCCATTGCAAAACAGGTGGCTGCAAAAAGAAAAAAGATGAACCAAGAGGACATCTTTTGCCCCACCTGGATGCCCATACCAAAAGTTCTCTATATCAATCAGTAGGTAAGTCATCAAAAATAGAGGTGAAAATTCCTTGTAAAGGTTGGAAATTAGCATATTTTGAGTGCAGGTATCTTTGTGTGTGCACATCTATTAATAAGGGCTTGCTCTCATTTTCCCTTCCACATGAACAGTCACAATTGTGACTGAGCACAGGGCCATTCATAGGAATGTTAGTATGAGAACCACCAAGCTGCATATGAATTTACTCAGTGGTCATTTCCATTAACAGTGGCCATTTTGCCCCTGCCACCTTCGTCAAGGGAATAGCTGTGCCTATAATCTATGCATAGCCAAGCCCATACTAATTTTTGTGATCAGTTTAACAGGTTTTCACGCTGCTTTTCTATGGCCACAAAGCAGCTTAGAACATAAAACATTTTTAAACAACCGAAGGAATATAAAATACAGCAAAGTCATTAAAACTTTGGTATAGGTACCAAACCGTGGTATGGGTACCATCAGTGGTACTTGAGGTGGTGGCTGGTAGTACGCACTGGACCCCGGGACCCCTGCAGCCAGGCAGCGAGACCAGCAATGTGACATGACAAACAGCGCTTGGAGGCTTGGCACAGGGAGCAGAGCTCCAAAGATTGCCTTTCCACACTCAGAAAAGTCCTCCCATCCACCCTGGGTCTTTCACTGGTGTCACATTGCATCTGGCCTCCCAACAGGAAAAAACTGACAATTATGTCACCATCAGTTACTTCCAGTGCTACTTCCAAACAGTGGACCATGTGAAGTGGTACAGCGAGGACGAACATTGAAAAATACTGATCAAAAACAACAACAAAAATGGTTTAATACAACAATAATAGGTCCTCTGAAACCAACTGAAAACAATAGCACCCGAGTGGATTAATAAAAGAAGAAGAATGCTAAAAATGGCATTAAAACAAAGGCTCATCACCTGTGACTAAAAACAGTGACCTAATAAAAGGGCTCTGGGGCATCATCCCTCCTCAAAGGGAAACAGATGTGTTTTCAAACCCTGCCAGAAACATGGGCCCCCTAAAGATGGGGCTGTCTCGAGAATTTCGGGAAGCTCATTCCATTGATACGGTGCCACAACAGAAGACCCTAACTGTGATCCCCTTAGCCTCAGGCGGTAGCAATATTCTAAGCAGGGCCCTCCCTGATTATCTTAGGGAATGTTTCTTGGTATGAGTGTATATCTGATCCTAAGCATGGATTGCTTGATAAAAGTTTTCACTTACTTCCTGGGGGATTTGGAATTTCTTCACTACTCCAAGTTCGTAGTACATCCGAATGCCACATTTCACAAGGTCCAGTTCAGTCCGTTCCAGATCAGAGAAATGAAAGTCATAGATTTCAAATTGTGTAGGATCCGGAAGCTGATCTTTCTAAAGGGGAAAAAAAAATCATATAGTGCATCAAAATGGCACAGAATCTACTAATGAAGTGGCAAGTATTTTGCCAACTATTCTCAGTTTTAATGCATGGGATACATCCTTTCATTCCACCATAGATGACTGAACAAGAAGGGCTTTCATTTGGTTGGTGTAACAAGGAGATTTTGCCTATTTGAGGAAAATCAACTGCCAAGGATTTCTCGATTTTCTGCCAATCGATATACCCTCTGAACGTAGCACTCAAGCAAGATGCACTGCAGAGCTGTAACAGGCTCCGATGTGGAGCGGGGCAATGTCATGAAGTCACCCCCGTGTCACTGTGCCCCTAGTGCCACTGCCCTGCCACACCCCCAGAGTCCATAATCACCCCATTTCAGAGCCAACAGGACACAGGGGTGAGTAGGTGGCAGCTTAGGCGTTCATCTGCAAATGGCGCCCTGGTGAAGCTCCATGTGTTGCCCCACAAAGGAGCCACCTCTGATGCACTGTCCTGACCTGAGGACACTGTCAGCTTACTTCCCTGCTCCAGGTGTCTATGTCAGTGGTCAGTTTGGTTTCTGCGGCCAACGGTGATGGCAAGGTTTGTTATAGGTATGTCCCACTTTTGTATTCATGGGATGATGGACAATTATGACCCAGCTTCATTGTGGATAACTATCTATATGAAAATCAAAACTCAGCAGCAAGGGCTCCACCTGTCCAAACCACATACACTTGGGCATTTGATGTCAAACACAAAGAGAGAAGTAAATTTGAAGTGCTGAACAGCCCTTGCTCTCACATGGCTAATGAGAACAACTGTCTTCCCTTCCAAATGAAAACTGCGAGTAAATATGTTTCCTGCACCGGGACTAAAATTTGGAAGGGCCTCCGAGGATGAGGAGTGCAGATAAAATTGCTTGAGGCATCAGTTTGCCAGCTCAAGTAACATTGATTGTATTGGTTGATATTGCACTACGCCAGAATATTGTACAACACTGAGGGGTCAATCCTAACTACTGCCTGCCCTCAGGGCACAGTGGTGCGGGAATATTTCTCATTACTATACATTCTGTTAGGGAGAGGCTGGGATCATGTCGGGGTGGAGACGTTAGTAAAACGACATTTTAATCTGCTGCCCCATTGACCCCTATAGGTCTACTCTGATCTGCACCAGCTCTTTAGCTGACACAAGTCCGAGTAGAGGCAAGGGGGTGTCAAGGCAAGAGCAGAGGATATCGGCAGCACCATTGCTACTCAACCTCAGTGTGCCCCTGCCATACCCTCAAGGAAGATCTGCTCCCCACCCTATTCCCTTCCAACTCCCCACCCTATTCCCTTCCATTCTGCCTGCCCCCAAACCTGGCTTACTATCAGTGGAGGGGGCAGCTAGGTTCAGTGGCGAGCCTCCAGCACCACTGCAGCTGTGCTCCTAAGGTGGCTGCCAGTGGCATGCACAGCACACCACCAAAAGCCATTTTACTATCGCTGAGCATTATGTTGTCATTATGGAGCCCTAGGTAGGATTGGGCTTTGATCCTCTATGGGAAGCTGCCCGAGAGAAGACAGCCTGCAGGCAATAAGCAGAGACACGTTGCGTGGCAGAAGGCTTCCCAGTTTAGATCTGTAACAATTTCAAGGGGAGAGGCCATCGTGGCATGGCAGACTGTGTGAACACTCACTAAAACTGCGGCCAGCTCGTCTTCATCACATTCAGTCACCTCTTTCCCAAGCGTTGCTTGTGTGGGCTGTGGAGACAAACGCAGTCATGACTCGCAGCACTTAAAGATGGGCCAAGACATTCTAGTGCTCAAGGGGGTCAATCTGACCTGGGGCCTTGGAGCAAAACCCTGCATTGGGCCCACATGGCATCCCTTGTCTTTCCTTTCACGCTACTGTTGCCACCAGTAATGTGGATTTAGGAGTCTGCCTGGCCAGTTGGATCCTCTAAGGAATGTGAGATTTTGGCCCATGCCCAACAGGGCTGACTTTTTATGCCACCTCTAATCCATAGTGTCCACCCACAATGGCAAGATTTAATAATAAGGGCTACTAGTCATGATGACTGTGCACTACCCTGGGTATGAACCCCAGTACGCTGCTGAATATCAGTTGCAGAGGAGCAATCGTGGAAGTATTATTTATTTATTTATTTATTTATTTATTTATTTATTTATACCCCGCCTTTCTGCCCGAAGGCACTCAAGGCGGCTTACAACAATTAAAATACAGTAAAACCATTGTGTGAAATAGTTAAAAACAATAGTTAAAACAATATTAAAACAATTAAAATTTAAAACAGCCAAACTCCATGGATCACCATAAAATATACAAAAAGAGTGTAAAAAGAGAATGCAAAAACCAGCCAGCCTGTCAACAACTAAAAGCCTGCTGAAACAGGCAACAGAAGTATTCCTCTCTCTCTCCTGCGCACTACCCTGGGTATGAACCCCAGTATGCTGCTGAATATCAGTTGCAGAGGAGCAATCGTGGAAGAGAAGTATGCCTCTCTCTCTTGCTTGTGAGCTTCCTGGAGGGAGCTGGTGGACCACTGTAGGGAACGGGATGCTGGACTAGCTGGGCTTTTGGCCTGATCCAACAGGGGTTTTCTTGCATTCTTACATGATGATTGACAAATTGCTTCCCTTTAATGGTACTTTGACCTGCTGTGCAAGAGACTGGATGCCTCACCCGGCCTAACTGTTGTTACAAATTATTCTGTGAACAAGAAGCAGCTTTGAAAGTCATACCAGAATTGCTTGGATTTCATCCTTGTCACATTTCACGTGGTAGAGCACCACATCCTGGGCAATATCCTTTCGATTCTCCAGTTGATTCATTCTATCGTAGGTATCAGTATTGAGCACAGACCAGCCAAGAAACTGTGTCAAGGACTCGAGAAAGAAAACAAAAATCACTGGAACAGCAGGAAGCAACACTTCTATTGCTCTCAAGCCTCTACGACAATGATGATGATGCGTGTATAGCAGGGCGGTGTGGCCTGGAACACCACCTGGTGCTGTCTCAGCCACTGACTCTGTACTACAAAACAAAAAACCCCAAACTCTTACTATGTTCCTCGTGTGCTGTTTTGCAGGACTTCCGGTTTTATTTACAGGGACACCGCAACTGCTCACAAATGCTTGCAAATCCTTGTGCAGTCCCTATAAATGAAACCAGAGGTCCCACACATCTGGGTTTGACAACAAGGAATACTGTAAGAAGGGAAACAATCTGCTTCTTGCTCAAGTGAGCAGATCATTGCCACTTGCATCGGTAGTGAGCTGGTTGGTGGCAGCGGCACAGTCAAGGGGAAAGGCACCCCAGATTTGCTTCCTCCTCAGGCCCCTTACAACCTGCCACTGATGCAACCTCATGGATGGGTGGTCCCATGGATGGGCTGGCAGTGATGTACAGGCGTGCCCTGGTATCCACTGATTTGGTATCCACGGTTTCAGTTATCCACGGATACCATGGATATTGGTGTACCTATTAAAAAGACAGGGGAACATTAAATAAATCTCTTTTTTTTACCTTGTTGCAGCAAAACCACTGATGTTCTCCTATATTTAAAAGGCATCCCCAGTATCCATAGTTTCAGGTATCCATGGATGTGTGTGTTCCAGAACAGAACCACAGCAAATACCGTGGCATGCCTGTATTGTAAAGGGGTAATTGCTGCCTGCATGCCTTCAGTCTAAGAAGTAACATTAAATACAAAGATAGAAGAAAAATGGAGAGGGAAGAAAGGAAGGAAACCACCTGGGGGCAAAGAAATGAATCTTAAAGGTCTTTTGGTGGATGATGGAGACAGTGAGATGGGAAAGGATTCCAGTGAGATGGGAAAGGATGGGGAAGCTATGGAAACGGCAAGTTGTTGGGAAGAAAAGGCGGAGATCCTGGGCTTAGAACAACAAAGACTGGTGCCAGGTGATCAAAGAGAATGAGAAGGCAGAGGATATGAAGGGTGAGAAAAAATGGAGACAGCGACAACTAGGAGAAGCTTGAACTGAACTATGCCCAAAGAGACTATGCCCAAAGAAAGGTATAGAAGAGAAAGGTAATTGCTTGCAGGGGGAAAAAAATGAGGTGAGAGAAGATTTAGACACCGATGGAAGTGGCATAGGAGAAGAAATGGGAAGGTGAATCATATCAGATAATCCCAGTGCACCAAACCTTTTGCCCAAGGCAGGCAGTAGCTGCTCTGTGGTATGCTTTTCAATGCTACCTGTGTCAAGGAGCACTTTGCTCTGGGTGCTGCATGCGGTAGAAACCCACAATAAGTATAGGAGCAGGACTCTTCTGGATTGGCTATATCAGGCACGTTCTCACAAGGACGGTATGTGCTACTAGCATATTACAGTAGCTGTTGAATAGCTGCATAAGCATTTGGGAATCAGATCTCTTTTTCAGAAAACATTAATTGTATCTCCAGTCATCTCTGTGAAAGAGCCCTACCTCCATCAGGGTTTCGTCCTGTTCGTCGAAGGGCTTTGTGTCTTTTCGGTTGTAAAATGTGGCAACACCAACAATTTCTTCCTTCTTGTTGACTATTGGCATGGAGAGAACGTTTTTGATGATCCATCCTGATTCATCAAGGGGGCCTTCCTTAAAACAACAGCATGTGGGGATGAAACATAGAATATGCTACATTGGATGGTGCCTAGGTGGAAATTATCTCACTAGATTTATATTATGTAATTTGCCAAAATAATATTGTATTGTGTTTAAACTATAATTTAGGGCTTATCTTTACTAAGAACTAAAGTAGGTTTAATAGTCATCCCTTTTACTAGGGAATACAAATAGGAAACGTTCATGAATGGTTGTGATCACATCTTTACCATACCTGAAATGTGAACGTTTCATCTGAAGCTGCATTCATAATGTTGCAAATCTAGAAAAAGACACAAATATTAAGTGTTATGAATTGGTTTTCAGGGGAAAAAAATACCCATTTTTAAAATTTAAAGAACAGTTCTTTAACCAGCCACCTGAAACATCATGGCTGAGGTCCGCCCAGTTACTTGAGGTGTCCCTCAGGTTTTCTAGACATCTAGTGGGACTTTTAGAGTGCAATCCTGAGCCCCTGTTCAGCTGGCGCAAATCCCTTGCACCGGTCAGGGGTAGTAACAAATGTGCCATAAGGCACGTTGGCGCTGACTCCGGAGTTGGGGAGGCCAGCACAAGCATATGCACTGGCCCCCCTGCACCAATTCCCGGACCTGCTCTGTGAAGGTAAGGCTGGCTGAGGGAGGCTGATGCAAGGGTCTGGGGTGGGGGCAAAACAATGTCAGAGTGGGAGGGGAAAGGGCACCTATGGGCAGGTCAGCCCAGGGAGAGGGTTTGGACCGGACTGGATCAATTAGATCCAGTTGGATCAATTGGATCAATTGGATCCTGTAGATTGGATCAACCACCACCCATCCCTGGTCAGCTTTCCATGGGCCCCTCTGATTTGCATCAGCGATTTTGCTGTTGCAGATCCAAGGAGCCCTATTGGGATGGCTGCTGTGTGACATGGGGCAAGTGACATTAATTTACTCTGGGATGTGCTGCAGCCAGTCCCAACCCTGAGTTTGATACGGGCAACCCTGTGCTTGATACTGGCCTCCCTGTTCCAGCATGGGTTCAGATCAGGCTGCCCAACATTTCTCTTTGGTAGAAAAACATCCCCCATGCCTACATAGCAAACATGGTTTGCCATTTCTTAAAAAAATAAATCTAAAGCCTTCTTGCCATGCAGGACTCATCAAATAGTTCTTTTGCTCCTGTTCATAGCTGTTTTGATGGGCTGCAGAAATATGTTCACATGAATACTTACAAAACCTGTTTCTGCTACGTATGTTGGAAGTCCACTAACGAGTGCCCAGTGATCATCCTTGGGGTTTCTGAATGGAGAGGGAAAATACATGAACACACTGATCAAACTGTTAGGCCACATATGGAATGCAGTTGGTTAAGTCAATCCTATGCATGCATTTTCACTTGGAAGTTAAGTCCTACTACATATAGTGGGGTTTACATCCAGTTATATGTGCAAAGGATTGCCGCCAGCAACATCTAGGTGCCCATTTTCTCTTTTTGAATAACACTTTATCAAAAGTTGGTCCATCCTAATTCAATACAGAAGATCTGTTGCTTTGTATGCCATCTTGCAGGTGGAGGCCTCCCAAAGTGGTCTGCATGCAACTCAAAAGAACAGCAGTAATAGACACAGACATGCGCCATCCTCCCTGACTCTGAGAGTGGTCCAAACATACTTTACCGTAGCCCTTGTGCCAGCCAAACTTTGCTGGCCGAATTGCGCCGGCCTAACTACAGGTTAGGATTGCTCTAGGATTTGACGGATTTGATTCTATGCTGTAATCAACTACTGTTGTTGTTGTTGTTGTTGTTGTTGAAACCTTTATTGGCATTACTAGTAAAAGGTAACAATAAATAAAACCATGCACAAAAACAAAGTAAGGCATCAACTACTGTTTACAGATAGGTCTCAAACAAGGGTTTGTCTGACTTTACTTACGAGATAACTTTAATTTCTTCCTTTCCATGTAGGATATAATCAATGACTTTATAAAAGGCAATCTCCTACAAATAGAAGAGAAGAAGGATAGATATACTAAGCAAAAGATCAAGTGAGGGAAAATGGGGGGGGTTAATTCTTGGTGACCTACTCTGCCATCTGGAGTTCGAGGTCCTGAATAAGGCTCAGCTTCACCCATTAGGACAGGCCACAAGTCAAAGAATTCCTGTAAAAGGAAACAAACCAATTATGCGGCTTATTTCGGAAGGATAGTAAAATTATATATATTGGAGACCCCTATATCTTTATTATTATATAACTTTATTATTACTATTTGCCTGTAAACCGCTTTGTGAACTTTGTGTTGAAAAGCAGTATATAAATACAATTGATTGGTTGGTTGGCTGGTTGGCTGGTTGGCTGGTTGATATACCGGGGGTCTCCAAACGTTTTTGCCGGAGGGCCACATCAAATATCTGGCATGGTGTCGAGGGCCGGAAAAATAAATAAATTTAAATATAAAATGTAAATAAATATACTAGTGACAGAACGTAGATGAGTTCAAAGTTCGAGGATTCCTTCATGCACCAGCACACACCACAGAAATATAGCACACACTTTAGTGGGACTCCCATTCTCCCACCCTACAAGCAGCTTACTTAAATGTGCTGGAGTAAATATTTCAGAGCCAGCAGATCACAGGAAAGACCCAGAACATGTTCTGAGAGCTGGGGAGGCATCCCCAACCCTCCGAAAGCTGCCCAGAGCCTTTAGAGGGCCTAAAAATGTCACTTCCAGGTCTTTGGGAAAAACCAGGAAATAAGTATTCTCTGCTTTCCATAGGGCCGAGGAGGCTGCGTATGCCCCCCTGGGCTGTCTGAACACCTCCACACAAACCGGAGCACAGCTTGGAGGGGGCAACTCATGCCAGCAAGGTCAGGAGGGCCAGTGGGGACCATAGGCTTGCTGTGGGCCAGATAGAGGCTCTCTGAGGGCTGTTGAGAGATAGTTGGACCCCGCACCAGTGGGGGAAGCTTTTCCACGGCGCCGGCTACGATGCAAAGCACTTCGTAGCAAGCCGACAACTCGTCCTGGTGCAAAACGATAGCTGACCCCCACCTCAGGAATGTGGAGGAGGTTGGGAAAGACTTTGCAGACACAGAGGTTTCACAGATGGCAGTTTGTATTAGAGCAAGGACAGCTCAGAGTATTTACAGAAAAGAAGTAGTCAGCAAGCATAAGTTTCCTCGCAGGGAACTTGGTTCAGCAAAATACAGACAGCACACTTCACATTGTCAGTAGTGCACGCAAAGATTAGGACATAGTGCTCCACAGCACTTGGTCCTTAGGAGAACACAAATGGTATGGTCTGTGGCTAGATTTATACAGATTTACAGCCTATCACTGGACTGTTGCTGAGGGGTGTGGTGGCAGATTACTGCCCTTTGCACATGTCTCTATTACCACAGGTGTGAGCACTTAACAGTCACGAGTGGAATGACTTAGCTATTTCCTCAGCCGGAAGGCCTGTTTGCCATGTGGGGCAAACTTTGGTTCAAATCTGTCTCTTTACTTGGCATGACCAGAAGCTCTCCACTGACTCAATACGTGACAAGGGCTGCATTTGGAGACCCAGGGCCAGGGTTTGGAGACCCATGTCCTATATGATGGACATGGGGCCTTATAATGTGCATACCTAAATATGCTAAGACGTAGAAAGAGAAAAACAAGTGAGTTGCATGGCACAGTTTGCTAGGAAAAGTGAAGCAGTAACTGCAGGAGGGGACATAGTTCAGTGGCTCGGATAAGGTATGAATTTGCTCCAAGTTGCTTCCTTCACAATGTCATACATCTGAACCAATATGTATGTTTTCAAGGATAAGAAACCTTTTTCTTTGGCCTCTCGCCATCCTTTTAGCTACTTGGTAGCGGCTGAACAGCTCAACAGACCTGAGGAGATGAGCTTACCTTTTTTTTGCTCATATCCAGAAGGACTACAGAATACCTGTCGCAGTTCAAATATGCTCTCACGGTGTAAAATGCCTTGTGGAATTGCCGCTCAATGTCTGTCAGCTCCTCAAACACCTTATTGGCTGACCACAGTAGGACCTGCAGCAGAAGCCAATGAGAATCTCAGTATAACAGGCCCCAATCCTAACCTACTTTCTAGTACCGGGATAAGGGCAATGTAACCCTAAGGTAAAGGCAGTGGTGGGATCTGGGAATAAGAAAGCAGAATGCTGGGTTGGACTTACGTGTGATTGGCAGCCCGTCCGTTCCGTTCCGCGGCTGCCTTGGCCTCGGGGGGGCTACCCCTGGTTGGCGCGCCCCACTGCTGCTCGCCCAGGCACCCGCCGTGCCCCCCACCCGTCCCCCCGGCAAGCAGGCCCCCCTCGAGGCCAGGGCAGCCGCGGAATGGAACGGACGGGCAGCCAATCACGCGTAAGTCCCGCCCAGCGTTCTGCTTCCTTATTCCCAGATCCCATCACTGGGTAAAGGTCAAACATTTCGTTATCTTGAGGAGGCCTCCATGTTCCTAGTCCACTTCGCATTCCCCTCCCCCAGCTTCTTTTGTTGTTGCTATTCAATATGGTACACTGTGTTGTGAAGGTTTTTTTTTTTAATCATTGGCTGCTTTTCTATTGTTCTGTGGTGTTTATTGCTTTTACTATTACCTATTTTATTTCTTTTTAGTTACACTTTTATTGTGCTTTATTGTAACTGTTCTGTTCTTAATCTCTGTTAGCTGCCTTGGACACCCCACTTTTATGGAGGAAAACGCAGGATAAAACTATTATAAAAAATGAATAAAAACTGTGAGCACTGTACAGGCACAGGTGTTCATGAGAACTAACCCTATGGGTTCTGAAGTATGGTGTGTGCATGAGTGTATCCCGCCCCCGTAGGAATGCCGCTGGTCTGTAGAGCAGGTTAGGCTCCTGCACAACAACCAGGGCAGCCCAATCTGACCGGCCTGCACTGCATCCTCCGCAGGTTTGGCCACTGCTGGAGTTCACCAAATAAAAGGAAATATTTTTTCCCTTACCCTGGGGTCATGCCCTATGGAGCTGCTTGAACCTGAGCCAGCAAAATCACTGGTGCAAATCCAAGTGGCCTGGATCGGGCCTGACTGGCCCAGGGACGGGGGTTAGGATACAGCCTAAGAGCCAGATGCATGTTCCACCCCCCCCTCCCTGGGCCAGCCTGCCCACAGGGCTTCCCTCTCTCCGCCTTCCCCCATCCCATTCCAGAGAAAGTTGGCTTAATGAAATAGTTTCCTCACCTGACCTCTTCGAGTTTCACAACTGTGAAGGTAACTCAGATGATAAATTTTCAGGTTTAAGGATGCAAAATGGAGATATTTCAGGAAAAGCTAAGAACAGAAGGAAAACTCTGCTTAGTTCAGGACCACGCTGCAACGCTTTGCAAATAGTAAGTCGCGTTTGTGGGCAGAGGTCCTCTCATCAGGGTTCTCCCCAGCACTTACACTTTCATCTGCAGCACTGAAGTGTGGACCCCCGACCTTATTCACAGCCATGATCACAGCCACCACATCTTTGCCATTCATGATGGGCGTTGCCAGGATGTTCCTTGTGGTGTAGTCGGTGAGTTCATCAACGAAAGTACTAAAATGGACACACTGGTAAAAAAAAAATTTTTTTAAACAAAATTAAGAGGAATTTAACAGAACTCTACTCATCTGGCTGAAGAGATGGTATTGATCAGGGGCAGAGCTCTAAGTTTTGCAAGGAGCCTTACCTTGCAGTGGAAATCACTCCTCTCCTGCACTGTTTTAGCCAATCCTCACAGGGAACAGCAACATCTTGGTGTTGCTTACTGGCTACGGAAGCAAGGGAGAGGGGGGATTTACATGACAGGGTAAGGCTCTTTGCACAACTTAGAGCTCTGCCCTCCCTGTAGAGACGCCACTGATCAGGGGTGTGAAAGGCCAATGGGCAGGATATAGCCCATGGAAGCTCTTTATCCAGCCCGCATGATAATTGGGCTTTCCCAGCACTGTCCTTTCAGCAGCACCACTTCTGCTGGGGCTCCAGGAGGAAGAGACAGAAGGAGGCATCCAAAGGTAAGGAACACTGTGGTGGTGGGGCGGGGCAGACCAAGAGGCATGAATGAAGGAGATGCTGATGAGTTGCTGGGGAGGCATCACTTTGCAGAGTTCCTCTCGGCTGCTGATGTTTTGGAGACTAGCTCCAGCCTCCTATGTCCTTGTTTTTGTGAGCTTAAAATGACTGCTTGATTTAGACCAGTGGTTCCCAAACTGTGGGTTGGGACTCACCAGTGGGTCATCATGAGCCAATTTCAGGTGGGTCATGAAGCACCTAGGGCAGCCATATTGAAAATATGGGAAGGTGGGATGCTGGAAAAGGGGAGGGCTGTGTGGTGGTTTTGCTTCTGTCAAGGCTGAAAATAGGCTTTTTTTTTCCTTTCTGATTCACTTTGCTATTGGAAAATGGCTGAGAAATAGCCCAACTTTTTTCTGCCTTCTCAGGAAAGCAGCAGGCTCTGGCGTCACAATGATGACATCTGCCCATGACATCACTTCTGGTGGGTTCCGGACAGACTGCTGTTCTAAAAAGTGGGTCCCAGTGCTAAAATGTTTGAGAACCACTAGCTTAAGCAATAGAGCCAAGGGAGATGATGCAGAGAATATACAAAGCAACATAAAATCATGACAAGAGACACTGAGGGCTGAGGAGAAGCAGCAGCATGACAAAGCAAATGCTCCTCTAAAAGAAATGGTAAGAACGGAGACAAGCACTTTTCTGATACACTGGTTCTGATGTGCTGGTTCTTTGCAGAAACCAAGCCAGATTGGTTTCTGCTTTCCTTACAGACCACTATCTGGAAAGATGTTAGAACGGCTTCTGGTAACTCAGCTGCTACCCTTGGCTTTTATTGTCTGCATGCATAGACCTGTTCATAGCCAAGGTTTTCTAAGAGGTTTCCTCAGCAGCTACTTGCACTGCTGAAGAGGCAAGCTGAACTGTAAAATATACTCAAGAAGGTGGCTTGCCTCTTCATCATATAGCGGGGGAAAAACTCCAAATAAGACCTCATCTCCTCTTTACTTCCCTCTGTTATTTTGCTTGTAGCTTCAAGGAGACTGGAAGTGCACCAGGGACCATAGTTAAAGAAGCCACTGCCCTTTTCAAATAGAAATAGGTTTCTTTGTTTATAAAATATATAAATGTCACAAAGTTCCCAGGCAATCTCATAATAGCACAATCTCTTCCACTACAGTAGGGCAATATACTAGGTAGACCTACCTCATTAACATTTTGGACATTCACAGTCTTCTTGGTCTGAGCAACATGCCCCACCACGCCAAGGTCCAAAGGGAAAACAATTTCACCGTCTGGGGTCACCAGACACTCCTCCAGTGTGCTCTCTTTATGGACGTTGAACAGCTGGGTGGCAAGCTCTGGCGTGCCATTTCTCTGCCTGTACATGAAGAGGCTGCAGCGGTCTGCGGAGATAAGAGCACTGATTCGTCTTAGGGTCTTGAAGACCACCTTCTCCATGTTGATGCTTTCTTGCATGTCTTGTATCAGCTCAAAGAAGGTCTCGCTCTCCTCTTCCTGGCCAAGCCCATCAAAGCCTTCGGAGAGTTGGTTAGAGCTGGATCTTGTGGATGAGGCCCCGTCCCCCAATTTTCTCTCAAAATAGTGCTTAGCAAAATCCGGATTGCCATCAAGGAATGTTTCCACATCTTCTTTGCTGAGGCTCATTGCAAGGATCTTCGACCCTAGAAGCTAAAAATAGTTCCAGGAATATATAATCTCAATGTGACATATAGAGACAATGCACTGTAAGGTAGTTACCTGTCAACAAGCTACCTTTCAGTGTGAATCTGTAGGAGGGCAGATCTTCTCAAGCAAACAGATTAGATGACCTGTTCCAAAGCTGGAAATAATTCCCACCTCCCCTTCTCCAATGTAAGCTCTGCTATTATACTTAAATATTTAGAAGACTGTTTCCTGCAATAGGCTGCCTGCAGTTTCTTATTCATTTTCTAAGCAATGTACATGTGTGTAATTGTGGTACTTTTTTCCTATTTTTTTTTTCCTGGTAGTGATCCTTAAGAATGAAATAAGCTCTCTCATTAAACACACACTGCTAGGTTCTAATCCTTTGCTGACCAGGTGAATATCTTATTATTCCTGCTCTTAGAAGAGTGGTTTATCAGACCTGAAGAGAGCTAAGTGAATTCAGTAAATGGCCCTGTATAGATTGGCCACAAGAGCTGGAATTTAATGAACACTAAATTTTCCTTAATGCAAGGACAGCTCCGCCATTAGATGGAGTGAGAGGATCTCTCTCAGTTTGGCAGATTTGGAAGGGACTGCAAATGACAGGGCAGCAATGTGTCAATTCCTTATGTTATTACTATATTTCTTTTTGGGAGGAATATATTTTTTTCTTTAACCAGTAACAGATCACAAAACAAGTCACAAGTAACAGATGAAGAAGTAACAAATGGCATGACTAACAACCATACGCATTAGACTATAACTTTGACTAACGTACAAAAAGAAAATAAAACTTACGGAGCAACCTTAACCCCCCACCTGGGCCGATGCAAGCCATTTGCCTTGGCCCTGCAGTGTCGCGCACATGCCATAAAGCACATTGGTGTCAGCGCAAGAATCGCTGGGATGACACAGGCAACTGAGTCAGCCCAGCCTTGTCGCTGCCACTAACAGGTAAGTTGGTCCGGCGCTGGCCAAGTTTGGCTGGTGCAGGGACATTTCTGGGGGGGGGGGGAAGGTGGGAAGGATGCCTGAATGGGATGAGGGAGGGCGTTCCCATGGACAGGGCAGCCCAGGGAGAGGGGAGGAGTATGTATGAGGCTGCATCCAAAACCCCGTCCCTGGGTCGCGCATTCCCGATTCAGGTTGCTGCAGCTCATTGGATTTGTGCCTGTTAACCAGCAGGCACAGATCCGAGGAGCCCCATCGGCCTGGCTGGGGCTTACCCTGTGGCAAGAAGGCAAATGTGCTGGATACAGTGTCGGGCAACTGGCCTGCCTGTTCCAGCACAGGTTAGGATTGCGCCCTTAAACCCATGGAATTACCTATAAATCAACACAACATAATTTATAAATTATAAATTAACACCAACACAAGTAGTGTATCATTGACATAAAAGCTGACTATCCACTCCAGTCTTCTTAGTAAAGTCTCTTTCAACCATTCTTAAGAAAACATGTCTCCCTTTATCGAACGTTCCTCTAACCTCCTCTTAACCGTTAGTTGTAGTTGCTTTTTATTCTTCAAATTCACAGCTTATTACTAAATTTCTTAAGCCAGCTTGGGGGAACAGTTTTGAAGGATGGTTAGCCAATTTGGTGTAGGGAGATGAACATAACCCTGGAAGATCTAGGTTCAAATCCCTGCTTGACCTTGACGCTTCCTAGGTGACCTTGGGCCAATCACTATCTCTCAGCCTTGCCTACTGCACAGGGTTGTTGTGAAGACAAAAGGAGGGGAGGAACTATTGCAGAAGGGCAATGGATCATGCAAAGGATCCCTCAAGGAGAAGGCAGGCTAAGGATGAGCATTGTGCAGGGCTTGACATTAAGTACAGGCATTCCCCAGTGTCCCCTGGAGTCTTGTTCAAGACCCCACCACAGATACCTGAAACTGTGGATTCTGGGGATGCTTTTTTAAAGGTAGGGGAACATCAATGGTTTTGCTGCAACAAGGTAAAAAAGCGATTTGTTTAACGTTCCTCTATCTTTTTAATAGGCATGTCAGTATCCACAGATAAGTGAAACCGTGGATAGCAAATCAGTAGATACTGGGGCATGCCTGTATAAGATTGAGTCAGTTGAAGCAAATTATTAGGTTGACATGAGAGGTGTATCCAAGTTCAACAAGTGTAGGAGTTAGCCCCTGAGTTTCCACACACAAGGCTTCATTTTTTTTTGCAACTCCTATATCTATCCTGCAGCTATAAAATTTACATTAGCCAGCCAGCATGCCCACCCAGTTCAACAATGATTTTCTTCTGTTTTCTGTCTCACAGTGGCATACATGTATGCAGTGGCAAATTAAGGCTACTAAGGGCGCAATGCAATCCTACCCAGCGCTGGGGTAGGAGCGCCGGCCAGCCAGTGCCCTATCCAGTGCTGGGAGTGGGGAGGCTGGAACCTCCTGCGGCAAGGGAACATGCTGCTCCCTTACTGTAAGGGAGGCTCCAGCCTCCCCTATGTGCTCCTCGGATCTGCGCCTGCTACAGAGCGCATCAGGGCCATGCGGCTTCGCTGACGGGCTTAGGAAGTGGCCGTACGGCCACCTCCCAAGCCCACCCAGATCCCACCCAAGTCCCGCCTCCTGCCTCTCCCCTTCCACCAATCCCTGTCCCGAGACGGGGCAGAGAATCCCTTGCACCGACCATGTTCGGTCGGCGCAAGGGAGGCTCTCCGTCGGCGCTCTGAAGCCGATGCGCTAGATTGCGCTGCCCAGGTCCTGGTGCAAAGTCACCTCCTGATGCCCCCAATGGCACATTGGATGTGACCACTGTCCTTGATACTGAAGAGTCAGGGGTCAGTCTAGCCCAGCAAGCCCTCTGAGGACATGCTAATGGCCAATTTCTGATGCACACACATGCTCAAATTGAGAGCCTCAAAGCCTTGATAAGGAAAGCTTGTGTCTCCAGGTATACACCGCATTTCTTCATCAGGCCTTTAGGTGGCACCACAGGACAATTCGTAATCCAGGGGAGCTGTCCTGGAAAAGGATTTTGCACCTGTGCAAAATTTGGTACAGACGCAATATTATGTGCCGGGATGTGCACATGAACTTTTGCACATGAACTTGATTGTGAAATACATGAAACTGCAAAACCTTACTGAGCAGATCAGTTTGTGTAGAGCGCTGGCTGTCCCATCCAAAAAAATGGTTTCACCACACTGGAAAAAGTAGTCAGAAAGACTGAAAAAGAAAAGGACAGAAAGGGGATGTGACTTTTTAAATTTCAAAGCCATATGACTGTGTGGGCACATGATAGAGGTTTACAAGTATGTATGATTCTCTCTCTCTCTCTCATATCACTCCACAACTCAAGGTGACCCAGTGAAATCCATTGGCAATAGACAAAAGGGAGTCCTTCACATAATGTGTAATTAATTTATGGAACTCATTGCCACAGGATGTGATGATGCCCACTGGCTTGGATGTCTTTAAAAGAGGATAAGACAGGCAAATAAATGCAGAACAGGTCTATCAGCTCTTAATTATTATAACTGTCTGAAATCTCCATATTCAGAGGCAGTAAGTCACTGGCAATCTCTTGCTTGGGAACAATAGCAGGAGAAGACTACAATTTTCATGTCCTGCCTATGGGTATCTGGTTACAGTGGGAAGCAGTACATTATGGTTTGATTCAGCAGGGACTCTCACCTGGTCTTATTAGTCTTCAGTCTTATGCTAGCCTGCATGTTTCTTACCAAGTTACTGGGGCTTACTTCAGTTGTATCCATGAATTAATGACAGCGTGATCACAATAGCCTTTTGGAGCATTCAAACACTTCATATGCATTGTTTCATAAATCTTTGCATTAATTATAGGGAAGGCCTGTTTTATCTCAAGATTATGTAGGCAGAGCAGTGAATTATGACCCATGTCTTGAGATAACTGGGAATGATCTTAATGCACTCAGGAATTGTATCTGCACTATGGGACAGTTTGGGTGTTGTTGTTTTCTAACCGTTTGTTGGCATTTTAGTTAAAGATATATTTGGAAACATAATTGTTCTTTGTTATCAACAGTTTATGTTAAGTGCTTCAGGGTCTTTTCCCAAAGTGTTCCTTGGATGATGATGATGAACAGTTTAAAATTTAATCTCACCATCTGCAGGCTGTGACCTGGCAAGCTGTTCACTACATAATGGCTTATTATTGTTTATAAGTCTGCATTTACCAGCACGTGAACACAGCTCAGGTGCATCCCTTCCCCCTACAGCTTCTGAAGATTAGGGGAGGAGATAGGATGGGGATTAAGAACATAAAAAAGCCTTGCTGGATCAGGCCAAGGGCCCATCTAGTCCAACTTCCTGTATCTCACAGTGGCCCACCAGATGCCTCAGGGAGCACGCAAGACAACCAGATATTTGTATCTTGCTACCACTCCCCTGCATCTGGCATTCTGAGGTAGCCTATTACCCTTGCACCACCCACACCAGATTGTGGTTGGGGTTTAACTTTATTAAACACAAGTGACCAATTTTTAAGTCATGAAACCTACTGAACACATCGTCCCTCCCCTGCCAGCCTGGGGTAGGCAAAAAACCTGCCATCCGTGGCCAATTCGGATGATAGAGAAAAATTTGTACCTGGCCCTCATGATGAGTGACCAGCTTATCTCAGACTGGACATACCTGTCATAGCTTGTGACCTGTGATGGAGTTTTCTTCCATAAATCTGTCCAATCCCCTTTTAAAGGCATCAAGGCCAGACACCATCACCACATCCTGTGGCACGTTGAGTAAAGAAATATTTTCTTTTGCATGTTCAAACTCTCCAAACACTCTGCTTCTGGTATTATGTGAGAGGGAAAAGTGATTCCTTCTATCTATCACCCGCAAAATTTTGTATGTCTCAATCATGTCCCCCTCAGGCGCCTTCTTTCTAGACTGAAGAGCCCCAAACGTTTCCTCGTAAGGGAGGTGCCCCAGCCCAGTAATCATTTTGGTTGCTCTCTTCTGTACTTTTTGAATGGTTGACTTTAAGAATGGTAATTCCTTTGCATGTCTGATGTTGGTCCAAGGAGATCCATGGGTGGTTGGCAGCCTACTGGGGTGGAGGCTAGTCAAAAATAATTACATATCTCCCATTGGCTGCCTGATCATCCTCCCACCCTAAGATGCAGTGCATACTAGCCACTGCATCAGCAAAAATAGTGGGGGATAGGTTTGGGCAGTAAGATTAGGAAAATGAGGGGCATGCATACTGCATGATATTCAATTATTGGCTATAATGGTGGGTTAGACAATTGAGGGACAGAGTACATTTCACAGCCAGAGCCCCTGCGAGGAATTTTATCAGGAGGTACAAAGTTTGTTTTGGACCTCTCCCCTTCTCCATTGGATCGTAATTTCATATGATCAAATTATGATATATAGAACTATATAGGCTTACACAAAATGTGAACGCTACTCTTCACACAATATATGCAATATATGCAAGAATCCATAAGAATTATGAATGGATGGCAAAATTCTGAGGTCCCAAGAAATCCCACTACCACTGACACTAGTACAAGGGTTCAGGAGTCATCCCAGCCAGGTGGGCCCTTTGATGGCCATGTGCTCTCAGCCAGTACCCCATCTGTCCAATCTCTGATATCACCCTTGCTGCCCACAAAAATATGCAATAAGGCACAGGCATGTTGTGCATGTCTCTCCCCCCCCCACCCCTTCCCCAGAGTGCCATCTTGCCACTACATAATCACATAATTACATATCTCCCATTGGCTGCCTGATCATCCCCCCACCCTAAGATGCAGTGCATACTAGCCAGCGCAACTGCATCAGCACAAATAGTGGGGGATAGGTTTGGGCAGTAAGATTAGCAAAATGAGGGGCATGCATACTGCATGGAATGTTTGAATTATGGAAGAGATGTGCACACACATGTTCATCTCAGTGTGAGTCAGGGGATTGGCATGGATGCACCATCTGCAAGATCTCCATATAAAACACAACGGGGATACAATGAACTGGATTTTTTTTAAAAAAATATTGTGTCTGGTTGTATGTCTCTGTTTCTGATCACAGTGTATCTCTGTATGCTGGAAAATGAGCAGAACAACCGTGGGCATCCTACTCACTTCTTTGATTACATAATTCAAAGAGTGTTTATGTAAAATAGAAAATTCACAGTTTTTTTCTTCTTCTTAAGGTTGTGGAGGTAAAGGGTTAAGAACTCCTACTCTGTGTACTTCTTCCCTAATCAAAGTAGTAGCCCCTGCCGTCTCTTCCTGCATTCAATTAAAACAAATTTGGGGATCTCAGTCCTGCATCTCCCACTGTGGCACCTAGTTTGGCCTTAATTTATAATAGGACAGCATTGTTTACATTCTCCATGTCAGTTTTAGATGATGACTGTTCCGTTGAGCAAATGTATTCTTTCAAACTGCATCTGGTCTGTAGATGCCCCCATAAGGTACTCTTGATTTATGTGCTCTGCAAACTGCATCTCCTGCTTGAAGCAGTATTTGGTAACCTAGTATGTGTCTCAGCAAGGATGCCTGCTTTGTGCGCACGTGATGGGTATAGATGGAATTCCTTGGCCTTTGACAATTTGTTTCCTTAGCTGTTTAAATCCCGACTCAAGATGGGCAGCTACAAGCTCAGCTTATCCGTAATAACTGAACAGGCTGACTCACATCCCTCTGCAAAGCACTGAGACACATGGCACGGAAGGAGCCATGGAGCACCAAACCGACTGGCTCAAGAGAGGCTTGCTGGACTGAACAGCCTGCAGTTTGGGTGGACTGCTGTGTACGTCACTCTGCACCCTGACGGAAGAGACACAGGGCTTCTTGGCAACAGGCAACTGCATCCTTCATAATGTCTAACTTGGACCTTGCCTGGGTACCGGTCCTTGGGGAGCTGAAGGTGGTATGTCAGAGGTGTCCTTTTCCACTGTGAAAATGACCATGTTTTTTGTCGCACTACAATTTCTGGTCTAACAGGTCTTGCTGCTTTTGGAAACACTACAAAGCTCTGCAAAGCAGAGCAAAAGTAGCAGGGGTAGCATCTGGTGTCGACCAGATTGGGCACCAGCCAAGAGCTGATACCCACCAGAGAGCTCACCTAACCAGGCCAATCCCCTGAGCCCCTCAGTACTGAAGACAGTAATGGCATGAGTTGGCTGTGAAATGCATGCCCCCACTGTATCTGGCATGCTACATACAAATGGGAACATCCACCAGAAGCCTCTTGGTCATCACGGGGCTTCTAAGGATGTTCATTTTGAGCTGGGGAGGAACAGCTGCTGCCTTAGGGAAGTAAAGCACTGGTATGTTTGTGGGGGGGGGGGCAGTGGAGGGCTTTGCAATGTTCCTGGACCTCTGGCATCTTGGTGCCAGCCTTAGTTCATGGAATGAGCGCATGCACTACACATTACAATGTGCCTACTATTATTCCTTCAATGTTCGCTAAAATTATATTATCAGTCTCCAGCCTAAGAAGACTGGCTAACAGTGATCCAAATCACAATTTCGGATGCTCTGCAGCAAAGCTACTGCCATGCTTTTGTTCCACAACAAACATGCAACACATTTGTTCCAACCAAAACAAATACAAATGGAGTGTTAAAAAAAAGCTACGTTTACACTTGTTATCCCAATGGCCCCTTTCCTCCAAAAGCAAAAAAGCACAATTATTGCTTGATATACTCTATGACTGGACACATTGGAAGTAAGCTCCTGTTGTGAGGCAACATAAAGGAAATAATATCTCTCTTGTACCTCTAGCTCTCCTGTTGTTTTTTGAGGAATTTCAGCATGAACTGTGTTGGCGTTCCTCTAGGACTGGTAATGCAGAACTCCTTAATCAAGTCAGCCAGTTTTTGCCTGTGTTGAAGATCTTGACTCAGTGATTAATGGAAAGAAATGCTACCAACCTAAGATTTGCTGTCCCTTCAGAATTTTTATGGATTCTGGCTATTTGGGGAGTATAACAGGGCTTCCAGACTCTGGCCTGAGAACGGGTGCTTACCATTTTGCCGGAGAGCCATAGCAAAGACCTTTTGATAGCCCCTGATAGTCACACTGGCCAGCCACTTCCAGGTTCCAGCAGCCCAATAGGCTTTGAGCCCAGATTTCTGGGCAGATATTGTTAGCTGGCATGACTATTAGGGGCTATTGGAGGAGGGGCTTTGCTGGTGGAATGGTAAGAGCTGTTTGCGCTGGCTAAGCTTTCGTCAGCAGCAGCAGTCTCCTGTTGGAGACCACTGCTCTATAAAGACTATGTTTGTTATGGGCATAGTTTGTCCATATTTTTGTTTCTTGTCGTTAGTACTGGAAGCAGCATCCTAATTGAGAACCGTCATAAGACTGGTGAATCACAGATGATTCTGTTAATGGATTCTGTCATGGATTTACAGCCCAATCATATTTATTCTTTACCCTGCCAGAGACTGCAGCAATGCCAGAACAGGTTGTGCTGCACGCTATAGGGCTGGAGGGGGGATTGAGAGGCTTGGCAGAGGAAAGGGAAATTATTTCCCCTTGGTAAGCCCCTTGACCACCAATGGGTCATCTCGGACCTTTAGCTCTTTAGCTGGCGCAAACCCAAAGAGACAAAGGAGGCAAGCTGGTTCGTTCTGGAGGAAATCTCATCCAGCCCGAGACAATCCCAGCAGGTACCGCCCGTTCCTGCCTCTGAGACAGCCTTTGTCCTTCACCAATCCAGTCTGATCCTCCCATCTCCTGTCCTGTTCTGCCCACCCCACCAGTATTGCTGGAGCTCCTCTTTGCTGCTGCAAAGAGGAAAATCATAGTGCCCAATAGGTTTGGGCCATAATCAATCAATATTCCTTTGTTAGTACAGTGCAATCTACATTGCCATCATCCTGGTGTCACTTTCAGGCAGTTTTCTTTGGGTGGTTACAGACAATTTTGCCGCATTTTGATGCCCCTTAGGTGTGGTAAAACCAGTGGTGGTATTCAGGGGGTTCGCCCAGGTTCTATAGAACCAGTTGTTAAATGGCCGGGCCCCGCCCACTCGCTTACCTTGGCTGGCTTCGGGTTTTTTTTTGGCTCCGCCTATGATGTCATAGAACCGGTTGTTAATTCATTTGAATCCCACCACTGGGTAAAACTCTCTTTACCGCATGGTAGGATGACATGCAGAGTCCCGGAATAGTCTGTTTCCTTTTTAAAAACTCTTGTTTGTATTATTCTGCCATGTGATAATGCATCGTTTGTCTTGATATGGGCATAGAAACATGTGGAAATTCTCCTCATCACTTGATAAATGGCCATTTGCTTTCACAAACTGTCAGGATAATGGGGGATTTCAGAAATATTGGGAGTGGGTGAAGGAGCCTCATTGCGGCAAAACAAAGCCACAAAGGCAGCTTTTCTTCTTATGCTCACTGTACTCTGCAGTGGCAGATGCTGCGGCATCAGACACAGCTCTTGGACAGTGAAAAAAGCTATTGTTAGCCTGCCTATAATCTGAATGGGATTAAACGTCGCCTATGTCTGACGGGGTCATTGTCTAATCCGTTCTAATTAAAAACAGCCAACCAAGTTTGAAGACAACCCTGTATTTGAAAGCTCTCCAAGCTGGGCATCGGAATTTACATAATTTGTTTGGTATTTTGAAATTATATTTCTATATTTTACTGGAGGGATCTGTCACTCATAGTTTTTGCTGATGTTTTTGGATGAGTGATGGTCATTTACTGTAAGCAACATAATAATCTATTCCTTTTTTTCCCAATTAGAATTTCCCAAATTCTAGTTGGAAAGAAAAGGAAGAGAGGGTTTTTTTGTTTTTTGCTAGTCTCTTTGTTTTAACCTCTTCCTTGTGTGTAAACGCACATAAAGTCTTGTCAGAGTTCTTCTTTTGTGTCTGTTGGCTGTAAGATAGGAAAGAGGTGGTAAATATCTAGCACAGTGGTATTCAAACTTTTTAGACCAGGACCCACTTTTTAGAGTGACACTCGAGTTGGGATCCACTGGAAGTGATGTCATTAACCTGGAAGTGCTATTGTGGCAGGAAGTGACATCATCAAGCAGGAAGTGCTGTCATTATAACATAATAAAATGACACTCTGAAATGCAAATTGGCATTCTTGAACTGCAGCAATTGTACAACCATGAAACATCCCTGAGCTAAAAACATTTTTTTAAAAAAAACCTTCACTTGAAAATTCAAACTGTTAACACTCACAAAAGGAATATAATAACAGTAAGGTCTGCAATTTCCAAGATGGTTGCTCCCAGCTTTCTGTGACCCACTTGACCCACCAAGTGGGTCCTGACCCACAGTTTGAATAACATGGATCTAGCAGATCAGCAAGCATGTCTAAGAAAAGGTTAAGCTAGAATCCTACTCTCTAATATTTCATTTATATGTCAAGAGAGTTTTCGGTATGGTGGGGTGTCCCATCATGTAATCTTCACCTGTGGCCTGAAGAGATACATCCTCAATATTACTGAGATTTCCTCCTCAGTGAGAACTAGGCACATGTCTTTGCATGGGAGTGGGTCAGTTCATAGTCTTTCAGTCCTTGTTCAATTCACAATGTGGTTCTTAGATAAAATGAGTTGCTATCCAGAATTTAAAGTAACAAGTAGCATTTAAAGAGCCTTGGTCTGCATTCACAGAAAACACCCTCCAGACCAAATACAGTTACTGAAGGAAACGGCAAGATAAGTACAACCTGCGGCCATTCCGGGTTGACTGAAGGGTCAGGAGGAATCACTCCAGAGCCTTACGTACTATTTTGTGCGGCAGTTTGAGAGCTTGTTATTTTGACACTGGCTGGATGAAGTAATTGAGTGCTTTTCTTTCTCCAGGGTTGCTGCTGATCTCCTTTAATGACTATCTCATGGATTAGTCCTTGGGGCAGATATTTGAACCCTTTGAACCCTACAAAGCACATTTCTCTGTATTCCAGTCAAAGTGTACAGAGTTGCCAGCCCTATTATATGGGCTGAGATGGGGGAACAGGGCAGAATGGTCTATAGGCAAAGGTGTGGTTTTCCTGGTGATAATGAAATAAAACATATAACATTGCTTTCTGTACTTTTTCATTTTTATTAAAAAGACAAACAGACAAAATCTGCACAAAAGGCCCCCTGTTTTTCTAACACCTCTACGTATTGGTCAAAGAACAGTAGGAGCACTAGTTCTCTAAAGGGGGCTAGTTCTCTAACGGGGGCGAGGAACCACTAATAGAATTCTCAGCACTCTGACCAAACAGATTAAAATGAATCCAATTCCCATATTTATTTGGGAGAAGCCATGATCATTAAACTAGTTTAAATCTGACATATAGTTGTGAAGTAAATCCCTATGAACTAAAAAAAACACGCAGACGAGCCCAATCACAAAACTTAGAATTGTTAACATGAACAACATCTTTTGCAGCATTCTCAGGAGCTTGTACTCTATGCTTTGTCTATTTTAGTCTTAATTGTTGCTGACATTCCTTTTATCAAGTTGTCAAAGTCATTATAATAGAAATAATGAACTATGGCTCCAGTCCTATGCACGCTGGTCTGGGAATAAGTCCCAGTTTATTTATTTATTTATTTGTTTGTTTGTTTATTTATTTATTTATACCCCGCCTTTCCGCCCGAAGGCACTCAACACAGTAATACTTCTGAATAAAGATGCATAGGATTGTACTGTAATGTTGCTGCTGGAATTATTATTGTGCTATTGACATATTTTGGACTGCAAAAAAGATAGGTGCTTTGTAAATTTTATCACTGTGGCAAACAATTGGTTGCATAAGCCGCCAGAACAAGTGTTCCAGCGGTGCAAGATGCTTTTTGGATGTCGCAAAAGGTGATATGCTGGAGTACGCGGCCTGGCCATCACAACAAGCGACAAGAGGACGGCTCCGTGTAACAGCAGACTCGGAACACTTGGCACAGGTAAGTGTGTACCAGGATGGGAGGGAGGCAGGGGCATAGTTAAAGAAGTGCAGGGTGTGCAATTGCAGCAGGCAACAGCTTCAGGGGGGCAACAAACTGAACTTGACAATAGTGGCCAAAATTGTGAGAACTTTGGTATGTATGAATAATACCATCATGTTATCCACCATTTGGTGTGGAATTTCATGCAGACTGCAATGAAACAAATGGGAGCGTAATATCTTCATTCTATCAAAAGTTACGGCTAAAAAGCAAGAAAATGAAAATACAACTGTGATGTCACTTCCTGGACATCATTTTGCCCACCGCACTGGGCTACATTTTAATTCATTACGCCACTGGAGGAAAGCAATGACATGCCACTGAATGGGTCGGCAGTGGGGGTGAAGAAGAGGGCTGGTTGGGACCATACCTGCTCTGTCAAGCATTGCATTTGGATTCAGTACTGGCGGGACAATGCAAGCTTTCCCACCACCACCACCGCCTACTCATAGGCTGCTATAAATGAGCTTTGTAGCACATTTGTGGCATTCTAGGCTGGAGCAGTGGCGGCGGCTGCTTTGGAGTAAGGTAAGATTAGAATTGCATTGAAAGGCTTAAAAATTGTCTGGCCTGGGAAACCACTGGAAAACACATATATTTCTTCAAGATGGTTGGAGAAAAGCTGAGATGCACTGCCCCCCCCCCAATAACATGCATGTGTATATTACTGTTGGACGTTTTGGGAGCCAAGATTTACTAGTTTAGCAGGCCGTGTTTCCGCCTTGACACATGTTTCAGAAAACATGGAGGGCTGAACATGCCAAGGGTGCCTCAGCTGTACAATCTTGCTAGTTGGGATCCTTTCTTAGATTATGTCTAAAGCTGTGTGTGTTTGGCAGGCACTCCGGTGTGAGGATTACTGGTAATGGTTTTTACATAATAGATTATCCACTGTTAAGCATCTTATTCAGACCCATGAGAGAAAACAGCCAATTAGTGCGCTTCCAGACACATTATTTAAAGGCAGGTGGTGTGGAGTCATCAACAGTTGGACTTCTTCAGAGCAAGAAGACTACACCGCTGGGAATAAATTCCAGGAGCATCAACAAAAGACCTGCCCTCCAGGAACATCAAGAGGACCTACCATCAAGTAGGTCTCCCAATAATTAGACAATGAACACTCTTCCTATTTTATTCCTGACTTATTGCGATGTCTTGTAATTTCATCCTGATGCCTGAATTACTTAGGGCCCAATCCTATCCAATTTTCCAGTGCTGATGCAGCTGTGCTAATGGGGCACGTACTGCATCCTGCAGTGGGCAGCTAGTCACAGAGGCCTTCTCAAGGTAAGGAAACAAGGAAATGGTTGTTCCCTTACCTTGGGGTTGCATTGGTGCTGGAATGTTGGACAAGATTGGACCATTAGGCACAGTGATGGGATCAGCTAACGACTCGGGGGAACGCTGGGCGGGCAGCAGGAAGGCTGGGCAGGACTTCCGGGTGATTGACAGCCCATCTGTCCGGGTCCGCCACCTGCCCGCCCGCCACACGGGCTGCCCTGGTCTCGGAGGGGGTGCCCGCTCGCTGGGTGGGGGACGGGTGGGGGCCCCCGGGTGCCAGGGCGCGCAGCGGCAGGGCGCGCCACCGGGGGGCAGCCCGTGTGGCGGGCAGGCGGGCGGGTGGCGGACCCGGACGGATGGGCTGTCAATCACCTGGAAGTCCCGCCCAGCCTTCCTGCTGCCCGCCCAGCGTTCCCCCGAGTCGTTAGCTGATCCCATCACTGATTAGGCAGGAGACGTGAGACTCTCAGATCAATTTTTAATGTAACCAATTTTTACATTAAAAATGTAATGTAATTTACATTATACGCTCCTTTAGCATGTCACAGACCACAGTTTTTAATACTGTGCTGAATAGCCCCAGCTGCAGCGCAAGTTGTGTGATCTGTTAGACAGATGCTATGAGTGGCTTTGGAAGGTCTTCCAAAAGCTTAGGACTACAGCAGAGGTTAGATACCTGGATTCTTAGAGATAGGTGGTTTCTAAAAGATAGTTACTGATGGACAGGTTAGCCAGCATACAAAACCTGCAGGGGTGGGGGAGCTGCTGTATGCAATGTGACTACAGTATTTCCACACTGTTGCTGCTAACGTCTGAAGGTTGGTTCTTGATGTGGTTGCAGCTCTCCCATCTGCATCCTGAGCCCAGAGTCCAAGAAAATGTCACTAATTTCCCTGAGCAGATGCCATTTCAAGTCTTTGGGAGAATTCCAGGAAAGAGAACTCAATTTTATATCTGAACAGTGTTTCTCACTTGGGTTGGAACCCACTAGGTTTCCAGTTACGATTTCAAGTGGGTCACGAAGCCCCTAGCACAGCCATCATGGAAAATATGGGAAGATGGGATGCTGTAAAGAAGGGGGGGGGCTGTGTGGTTATTTTGCTTGTGTCAAGGTTGTAAATAGACTTTTTTTTCTTTGTGATTCACTTTGCTATTAGAAAATGGCTGAGAAATAACCCAACTTTTTAAAGGAATCAGCAGGCTCTGGCGTCACAATGATGGCGTTTCCGGCCTTGATATCACTTGGGTCCTGGACAGATTGTCATTCTAAAAAGTGGGTCCCGGTGCTAAAATGTTTAAGAACCACCGGTTTACATTATTTGAATCTGGACCACAGAAATCAGTTTGCTGTAATCCTTAGATGGTTAGTCTGCGAGCTTACCTCCCCCCGCCCCCCAAGTTACGGTTAATACCCTGGCTGGGCACCACATGGTGTCTGTCCTTTCTGGTCACCTTAAGGGAGCTCTAGACACATAACAGACTTCTATAGGCAGTTTGTTTTATTGACTCCAGGACAATGGAGCTAGAACAGGTGCAAATGTACATCCAATCCTTAGCTGCCAGGACTGTCTCCAGAAGATGGAAATATAAGGCATTTGCTAGGCCTAAGCCTAGCTGGTAGTGGCACCACACATCAGGATTCTGAAAGGGCAATAATGGCATAGTCCATATGATGCTCCCATCCTGAACAAATTTCATTTGCAGGAGAATAAATGTTTCAATGACCTATTATTATTATTATTATTATTATTATTATTATTATTATTATCCAGTTCTTGAAACCAGTTAACAACAGCCTCAAGGCAAGGGATTCAGAGAGTCTCTTTTCTGTTGTCAGTATGGCAATGTTACATCGGCAATCATCATCCTGCTCAGCAAAAAGATCTTAATTTGCCACAGACTCAAAAATGTTTGTTTGGAGTAAGAACTTTCCTTCAAGGGACCACAGGGGCCTGTTGGTGAGGGAGGGGAACTAGTTATTTTATTATTTTATTTTGAAAACATTTATACCCTGTCTTTCCCCTTTGTTACAGGTCTAGCAAAAATAATTTAAAACCATAAAGTGCTATTTTTCCTCTTTCCTCTCTGGTACTGCCTATGAGTAAGGCCAGTCCCTCTTGATGCCTGAAGCAGCATGTCAAATGCTTTGTTCAGGACAAAGATTAACACCCAGTTATCCTGCGCCAGTGCAACTGCAGTGCAGCTCTGAGGGAACAAAATGTTCCCTCACGTTGAGGAGGCCTCCGTGACTGCCCTACTTACAGCATGGAATGCTGTAAAAATTACAGATTAAAAAAATGTTTTAATATGTTTTACTTGTTGTTGTTACATTGTACTTTTATGTTCAGTGTAAACCACTTGGAGCATTTGCTTCAGCATGGGAAAGGTGGGGTATAAATTCTTCAGATAAATAAAATGCATTCCACGTTATCACAGCTGCATCAACACTGGAAAGTTAGTTAGGATTGGGCTGTTAGTGGAACTTTTTTCTCAGAGAGATACACTTGCTGTGCATGGAATTCTTTTTATATGAAGGAACATTCCATCACATGGGCCTCCACCTGCCATTTGAAATGGTATAGTCCAGAACCAGGGATTGGTTTGCAAGGGTTTCAGAAGGTCAGCACTTCAAGGGAAGTATCAGGTGGGGGGAGACTGGGAAGCATATTTAAGGGCACAATCCTAACCAACTTTCCAGCATCAGGATAAGGGCAATGCAGCTCCAAGGAAAGGGAACAATCATTCTGTGACTGCCCTCCCCCAATTGCAGGATGCAGCACATGCCCCATTGGCACAGCTATGTCAGTGCTGGAAAGCTGGTTAGGATTTGGGCCCAAGTTAATGAGGCAGAAGGAGTAGGATAGTCATTTGCTCTGCAAAATATAAATGACATCAAAAACTATAAACAGAAATTAAGTAGGAAACTAAAGATCTTGTTGGCTGATGAATTCAGACAGCCATCTCTGGATACGTGAAAACTCATCTGTTTCCATTCTTATATTTTTGTTACGTAGAGAGTAGGAATGCTCTTTAATAAAGCAAATGTTTGGACAAAAGCATTTTTTCCAGCCACATTGGATGACGAATCATGTACATCACTAGAAAGCCAAAATATGGCACAGTAAACTTTGGTTCAACTCTGCTAATACAGTAATTGTACTTGTACCTGCAATACTGTACACAGACTGTAGCTCCTCAAGCTTACAGTCTGTGAGATAAGGAAAAGGTGCATAAGGGTTTTCTTTAAACACTAAAAGTACAATGTAGGGAATGATCATTTAGCACTGAATTGTCTCAGTATTCATGCTTTTGTGTTATGAAACAGTAATGGGCTGCAATCTGATACAGCCTTACCTGAGAGTGAGCCCCATTGAATTCTTGCTTCTGTGGAAGCATGCATAGAATTGTCTTCCAAGTTTCCTGTGATTTCCAAGGGGTGTGCTCAGCAAATAGTTGGTAATTTCTGCCCCACCCCCTCTTTGTTAGTAGCTAGCATAGTTTGCATTTTGGAGTCTAACAAGATCAGACTTCACAAAATGCCAAGAATCCCCAGTGTCCCCTAGTTTGAGGCTGACCCATGCATGCGGCCAACTGAAACTGATTCCAACTGATTCCTCCCATTGCTTCCTGGACTAGAAGAGGAGGGGCAGAAAGGGAGAGGAATTGAGGAGGAGAGGAGAGTGCTGGGCTAGAAAATTTGCATAGTGGGAGTAGAAGAAGCGGGCTCCTCTTCAGGTAAGGGGGACAGCATTTGCATGCTACTTCAGGCATCAGGAAGTCTTGGGCTAGCCCTGCCCTACTTAAATGGATGTGCTGGGTTTTTGGGTGACTGTCTTCAATCACCAAACAACTATAACATCAGAGAGTGAAAACAATACATTTATCTAGATCAGTGATTCTCAAACTTTTTAGCAACAGGACCCACTTTTTAGAATGACTACCTGTCCATGACCCACCGTAAGTGATGTCATAACAGAAGTGCAGTCATTATGATGTGCACAGATCTGCCCCATCCTCCCCGACTCCGAGAGTGGTCCAAACACGCTTTATGGTGGCCCTTGTGCTGGCCAAACTTTGCTGGCTTAGCTTATGCCAGCCTAACTCCAGTTTTGGATTGCTCTCCTAGATATATAGATATTTTGCACGTTTTCCCCCTCAGAATATGTGAGCAAGTTTCTTATGAACACTAAGCTGCTGTGTTCCTTTACAGAATGAAATACGCCCAGTACATGTTTGTGGTGCTCCTGATTTCAGTGATTGACTATTGCTCGACACAGCCCTCGTGTGCAGTGGAATCTTTCACTGTGAAGGACAACTTTGACCCCAAGAGGGTAACTATTCCAATAACTCTAAGTAACTATTCTAGTAACTATAAGTACTAGATCTTATACCTGAACCGATGGCTAATTGCTTAAGATTTGGGATTATAGAAATCTGTTTACTTAACCTTTGAATGATCAGCCTGCTGGCTTAGCCCCATGCTTCCAATTATGCTATTTTGATACGGTATGGTACAGGTCTGCCTCGTAATCTTAAATGCCCTCTGCTTTTTAGTATGCAGGCAAATGGTATGCCCTGGCCAAGAAAGACCCAGAAGGCTTGTTTCTACAAGACAACATCTCAGCTGAATACACTATCGACGAAGAAGGCACTATGACTGCATCTTCCAAAGGCAGGGTGAAGCTTTTTGGGTAAGTCATGAGACAATGGTAAGAAGTCAGTTACTTCTTCCAGCATCACTGGGACATGTAAAATGTGGTAAAGGTATTCAGCCCTCTGGTTTGGCTTTGAGTCAGGACACATCTGATTGGCTATATGACACCACCAGAAAGTCTATTCAGAGTGCGGGAAATGAGTCCTGGCCTCACTTCAGTTTTACGGCATGATAACATCACATTATCACCATGTCTGTATGGTCCCTGAGTTGCTGGAGTCATATCAGAACAAAGTCCCTAAAGAACTAGCAAGGAAGAAAGCTGCTGCCAACAATGCATAGAAATGTTAGCAGGGGGGAGTTCAGGAAACTTTTCTCCCCCAACCTCTCTTTTTTGCCCTGAATATTTTCAGTTGTACTAGGTGGCACCATTTCAGGTTGCAGGTAGGGGCCTCAACATGCCTCAATGTCCATTTGATCAAACAGCCAACATATGTAAAAGCATGTCAGATGCCTCTAAGAGCAATCGGGACTAGAATGGAGAAGTACAGCAGCAAGAAAAAAGCCCTGACATGCTTTTGGTGGATATAGTGCATCTTTGCAGGATCAGGGCCTTTCAAGAACTACATTTCTCCTGCAGGGTTGGGTGTTGCAAGGTGCAGAGTGTTTGAAGCTCATGTAGCAAGGAAAGACAATAAGGGCACAATCCTAACCTGGAGTTAGGCCGACACAGTTAGGCTAGCAAAGTTTGGCACAAGGGGCATTGTAAAGCACCTTTGGACCACTCTCAAAGTCAGGGAGGATGGCACACATGTGTGCTGGCCAGTCTGACTCTGAGAGTGGTCCAAACACACTTCACAGTGGCCCTTGTACCAGCCAAACTTTGCTGGCCAGCTGTGCTGGCCTAACTCCAGTTTAGGATTGTGCTCTAAGTTGTGCAGTAGGCCAGAGGGCCAGGTCACAGCATGTTGCTAAGGGCCTGGGTGGTTTCAAAGTAGACAGGTCAGCCCTCCTTCTCCAAGTAGGGAGTGTATGTGAGGGACAAGCAGCAAGAGATTGACTGTGGGACTGGGTAAGGAGGCAGTGCTGAAGCAGATGAGTCAAGCTGGAATACTGGATCGGGGGGGGGGGCACAGTCAGCATGCCAATGCATGAAAGAATTGGTTTTCCCTGGTAAAACGGTCTGGGGTTTGTCAAATGTTGTGCATCCTGTCAATAAGAAATTTTACAACTAGGAGACAGGTGAAACTTGCATAAGGCAAAAGAGCAGCAAACTACTTCTGTACTGAAATTTGTCTTCCTGTTTTAGATTCTGGGTAATCTGTGCTGACATGGCTGCCCAATATTCCGTACCTGACCCTACCACCCCAGCAAAGATGTTCATGAATTACCAAGGCCTGGCAAGCTATTTGTCCAGTGGAGGTGAGCAAGATGTTCTGTGTTGTTTGTGACTGACACTGTGGAGAAAGAGTATGGACCCTTAAGCCTCGGAGGGTTGGTGAGTGCTTATTTCTGAAAACATGCCCAATGAAGTACCACTGAGGAGCTTGTGCTTACTGGGGCTCTTTTTGACACTACTTTCACAGTGTGGGAGCCTCTGTAGTATGAGCCTTTCCAAATCCAGACAGAGGAGCCCACAATATGGTTGTCATATTCTAGCAGGGAATCTGCCGCCAGAGAGATGCCAGATTGAAAAAAAGAATCCATTTGGAATAATAATAATAATAATAATAATAATAATAATAATAATAATAATAATAATAATAATAATAATAATTTGATTTATATACCACCTTTCGTAGGTCACCATATTTCTCTGATGACTATAACTCAAGGCGGTTTACATAGGCAGACAGAATGTAGACATTCTGTGAAAGATTAGAATTTATGCATTGTAAAAATTCCTATGGGGATTTAGAAAAAGCCTGCTTAAGAAAACTGCCTTGAATAAAGTCAGAGGAGAAATCCAATTAAAAGGTGGTATACACTATATAACCCTCATCCACTAGGGTTGAGATTCCTGGAAATTCTCACGGATAGTAAATGTGCAGATAATGAACCATTGGGGTTAGGTGCAAAAGGTAACTTATCTGCCATCAGAGGAATTCAGCAGGCCCCCTCAGAAAGCCAGCAGAGTGCAGCAGGAAGTGCCAAAAGATATCTGAATGCTGTCCATCCCTTCCAGAGGCTGCAGGGGTCTTTCGTATGGCACCTGTGACCAGCATGGACCCTTTAAACATGGCCGGAGGATGCTTCTGCTGGCCATTTTAAAGGAGTCAGCGCTGGTCGCAGGTGTCATTCTGAAGGTCCCTGCAGCCTTTGGAAGGTCTCTCTCTGCATGTGAATAATGAGGACAGAGACACAGTAATGAGGAAAGTAGCAATTTTGCCCCTTGCAGATAAGCAAGGTTGTAGATAGCGAGGTTACATATAAAGAAGATTGACTGTAAATACTGGTATTATTATTATTACTACTATTATTATTAGTTCTGAGCTCCTTTTCTGCTGTATCACCTTGGTGACTAATTTCTGATCTTTCCCATAGATGAACTCTAGCTCTCTTTCTGTGTGCGCGCATGTGTGAGAGAGAGATGGATTGGGGAGGAAAATAAGACAAAGCTGGCCAGTGGCTCCTTTTTTTCCTGTCAAGATGGGGCCAGTCTATGGTACCCATGCACAATTTTATTAAAATATTACATATTAAAAAGCGCCCACATCTGATCAGGGTTTTTTTAAAAAAATATGATTACAATAATATGCTCTGCTGCACAGTGCATATGGTTCTGCCCTTGCTTTCTAAACTATCATGTGGGTCCCAGTGTCAGAACCCTTCCCCTCAGTTTGAACCCCTTTATGGTTTCAGGTGACAACTACTGGGTGATCGACACGGATTATGATAACTACGCCATCACCTACGCCTGCCGCAGCGTGAAAGAGGACGGATCCTGTGATGATGGCTACTCCCTTATTTTCTCCCGCAACCCGCGTGGACTTCCCCCAGCCATTCAGCGCATTGTGCGCCAAAAGCAGGAAGAAATCTGCATGTCAGGCCAGTTTCAGCCTGTACTACAGTCAGGTATGTTGAACTGCTGGTTTGCCACTCTTGAGCGGGGAATGTTCAAGACCGCTTCAGCAGAGTCACTGACCATAAATTCTCTGTAATGCCATTTGTCGGCTTACAAGAGTGAGGGTCAGTTGACCTAAAGGAGCCTCACTTGTCCTAGTCAGGTGACCTACAGCAGCCTATAGGGGTCATCAGGACTGGGTAAGGGACATAAAAGAGTAACTCTTTGCAAGAGAAAATATACTGTACATTTGAAACTCGGCTGGGGGCAATTTGGAGCAGGGAATCTGCTTCCTGCTCCAGCAGCAAGTGGTTAAAGTACCTCTCTCCCTTGTGGCTTCTCCACTCATAACTGTTCCCCTCTGAAGCTGTTTTTCCTGTTGTAATTTTCTAAAGCAGAGATTTCCAGACTTTTCACTATGAGGCCCACATCATATGTTTTTTGCAGGCTGAAAAAAATCAGCTTTATGAACGAATTTGAATGCATAAATTTTACTTGGCTCTATTTTGTAATCAGCTTGACATGATTCAGAACAAAAAAGAAATGTGACATTTACAAAGAAACAATGCCGTGCTGAAACTGAAAAAAGAGATATAATGAGTAAAAATGTTGAATATTTTTTAGTTGCTGCGGGCCAGATTTTGCCCCCGGGCTATGGTTTGGGGACCCCTGTTCTGCCATTACATAAGTTTGGGCTCAAACCTGATGGTCCACTGCACCACCAGAACTCGATTTTGTCTAAGCTTCTTAAAAAGCTGTCACTGCCACACTGCAGGTGTGGCATTAGAAAAATAGAATAAAAAGCACAAAAAAAGAAGCAAAACAACAACAACCAGACTCACAGTAATACTGAACAGTGTTATATGTGATAAGGAATTCCATATATTACAATCCGTAGTTCTAACTTGTCCATGAAAGTCATGTATTTTCCTGCCATCGGTCCCTGAATGATTCTCATATTCTGTATTATAAGACAGGAATGTCTGTCACAACACCTAATAAGTGCTTCCTTTGCGTGTTTCCTCAGGGGCCTGTTAAACAAAAACACTTCCAGTCCTGCGTTCGAGAAGAGAGGCTTGATCTCTGCAGCCTGAAATTTCTTTCCCATATAGTTCAGATTAGAACTTTTTTTTTCAGAAACATAAGTGTTGGGATGTTGTTTTGATTTTATTGTAATTTTGAACTTCGGTGCAACACATACTATTTGCTTGTTTGAACTCAAAAGAATTGGATTCATGTGATCCTTTATTTGTCAATAAATGTTTTTAAGTAATCTTTGAAGTGGTTTCCCTGAGCTATGTTGACATGTGAGAAACTATCACGTTGGGTATCCCTGTTATGCAGGAGCCAAATGTGAGAAGACTTGAGCCACATATGCATGTACTTGATATATGGCTTAATGACTTGCAGTGGAATATGGGTGTCTGGGTCCTGACTGGCTAGCCACCTTACCTGTGGTGCATTGCGGAAGCATGTGGCTGCCAATGGATGAAATCCGCTGGATCAAGGCAGCCCGCCTGTAGCAAGGGTTGGGAGAGTTAAAACAGATAAAAGGAAGTACTTTTTTACCCAGCGGGTAGTTAATCTGTGGAACTCTCTGCCACAGGAAGTGGTGATGGCATCTGGTTTAGCTGCCTTTAAGAGGGGATTGGACAGATTTCTGGAAGAAAAGTCCATCGTGGGCTATAGGCCATAATGGATTGTGCAACCTCCTTTCATTAGTAGTAGTCTACTTCAGAGTACCGGGTGCAAGGGAGTGGCAACAGGATAAAAGCATCTTGTTGTCTCATGCCTCCCTGGGGCACCTGGTGGGCCGTTGTGAGATACAGGAAGCTGGACTAGATGGGCCTTTGGCCTGATCCAGCGGGGCTCTTCTTATGTTCTTAAGTGCTGGTGCCATGGCAGCATATCCACAAATAGCTCATCATAGATAAGAAGTGCTGAGACTGGGCAGCTCAGCATCCCAGCACTGACACTCCCAGACATCCACCAGAGTGGCTTCTGGTGGCCTGCAGGGTTGATGCCCCGCCTCTTCCGCCCCTGCCGACCTGCAGCAGTCCTGGCTTCCCATGGACTACATAGTCCACAAACCTGGAGCGGTGGAGGCCAACCCCAGGGCCCTAACATGGGGACGGTCCTCACTGGAAAAAGTATAGTGTTGGAGATAGTGTTAGGTGATACAAAACTTCTACCTGGGATGCTTGATCATGCAAGCAAATTACCATTTGAGGTTGTGGTCACTGAACAATGGACAGGCATGTATGAACGTGCCCACAAGCAGCCTGAGAAGCAGTGGGGAGGATAGCAGTTCCACAACCAAACAGTTCAGGATGTTGGGGTCTGCACCAAATTTGTTTCCTCACCTCAACTCTGCTTGAAGCCACCTCTGGCCTGCAGCCACCCAGATCCAGGGCACAATGCAGGCATGCTGCTGTGTCCACAATCGCAGCCTGGCGTTAAAGGGGTTCCCAGGTAGACGCAGGTGGCGCTTGGCTGTACAGTGATCAAAGCAGGGACTGAATCTCCAGCTATTGGAGCCCACGACTTCTGGCAGAGATTGTTCCCTGTTGTCAAGACAGAAAACTCACCCTTTTTTTAAACGTCGTATTAATGTGAGCTTGCCAAAAACTACACTCTACATCCAAACTGAACACTTGCATTCCCTAGCCCCAAATAAGAAATCTTTTTCAAAGACAGAAAACACCAATCTGTTTAAGAAGTTCTCTTTCATGGGGGTCTGATAAGCAGGCCACTGAAAGCAGCCTAATGTCTTCAAGTCAAGAGTTGCTGCCTGGTATTCTCCCCAAGCCCCCTGTTTCCCAGCAGGCCATTCCTTCTAGTTCCTTTCCTTTCCCTTGCATTCATTCAGTTGCCTCTCCATAATATCAGGTACTGCAGGGCAGGAACTAGCTCCAGAGGCAGATCTAAGGGAGGGCAAAGCTCTAAGTTTTGCAAGAAGCCTTACCTTGCAGTGGAAATCACTCCTCTCCTGCACCGGTTTAGCCAATCCTCACAGGGAAAAGCAACATCTTGGCGTTGCTTACTGGCTACAGCAGCAAGGGAGAGGAGGGATTTACATGACAGGGTAAGGCTTCTTGCAACACTTAGAGCTTTGCCCTCCCTGTAGATCCGCCTCTGACTAGCTCCCTATTCCACCACAAGAAGTGAGCAACAATTCTAGCTGGGCCATTCATTCCACAACTTCATGGCCTGAGAGTGCTGGCACAGGAAGAACGATTGTGCCTTGTAGCCCCATTAGTGGTGGGTGAAGCTACTTTTCTCCACGGGAGTGTGAATTTCTGAACAGGGATTATCATTCCATCTCTACTGGGTTCACAACTGCATACGTGGTAGCATGGGCCATAAAAAAACATTTTTGGAAAAGACGACCTTGATTTCTCCCCAGCCCCACATTCTTCATGGGCATAAACATTTACAGATAAACATCATAATTATCCCCCAAACACAGTAGGGCTGCACCGTTTCACAGAGGCTTTTCCCCTTCCACAAATATTTAGCAACACTGCATGTGTTTCAGTTGCATTCCTCTCTCAGCAAGGAAGGAGGCTTTTGACCCTTACGATCTAAGGTTCTCAAACTGTGGGGCAGCCTGCTCACCCAATCCCCAAGAATCCAGCCTGGGCTTCTATCCCTTCTGAACTGGGAGGTGCACACGCATCTAAAATTCCAGGAAAAGAGAGGATCCTGAACCGGGACGAGCACGTGCCCCCCTGCCTCCTCCCACTCACTTCCCTGAAAAGCCAAGACTTGGGTGGATTGAATGATCAATGAGGGTCATTCATTTATACAAATGAGATTGGTGAGGGCGATTGTACCACCACCACCACCACCTGCTCTGCCACCCAGGACTGGCCCATGACACGCAGTCACTTAAGCTGGGAAACCTAAGCAACGTATCCAGAAAATACAAATACAGTAATAAAGCAAACAACACATTTGCTGCTCTTTAACGGCACCCAAAATATGCAACCGAGGTGAACATTTCGCTCAGCCTTAAGGTAGGCTGATTCTGGTATCACTCCACTCTTCCGGGGCAAGAAGGGAGCCTAGTGGTGGCTGCTGCTAAAGCAGGGCTGTTCATCATAAAACCCCGACGCGGCACCCTGGATGCTCTTTATCTGGGCCTTGGGCTCTCCCAGCACCACCATCAGCTGATCTCTGCTGCTGAGCTGTGATTGCTGAAAGGGCAGCTCACACGATAATTGGGCTCTCCCATTTCTTGAAAATACGATCAGGTTTTGCTATTTTCTCATCTGTCTTTTGCAGCTAATGAGTTCTTATGCGGGAACAAAGTGCTGATTTCTGGTCATGACCTGCTTAATGACATCACTTCCTGCTTTATGACATCACTGCTGGCCCCACAGCAGGCATCATGAATGCTATTCAGCCAGCCTGCATGAGACAAGATACACTCCTGTTATAAAGTGTGTGATTTCAAGGGGAACTGGACTTGGAAGTGTCGGGTGAGAGTCTTCACATGTTCAAAAGCAGATGGGTTGGTTGGCTGGAACGAAGAGAACATTGAGAGGCAACTTGGTGGTAGTAGAGAGGGTGTTTCTCAAAGACTACGAAAACCTCACTTGATGCACTTGAAAGTTGCAAGAACTTCATCTGTCTTGGACAGGCTTAAGGCCGCAACATTTATCTTGACCACTCTTGCTTCTTTTTAAGATGCATCGTTGTAGTATACTGGCAAAGAAAACAGGCCAGGCCTGTCCCAGTAATCCACAGCACGCACTCTGTAAAATCCCGTGACTGTCATTCCTGTAAAGAAAGCCCAGCGTGCAGATTAAAAACTCAGGCAGGCTGAAGAATAATTATTTCAGGCTGGTGAGGCCAAACTATACGCAGGTGAGCATATCAAGGGACATATTTGTTTTTCAAATACAACAAGTGCTTCACATGCCAATTTAGCCCTATGCTCAGGAATAGTGCACAATCCCAATGAAGCTGCAAGCCTTCCCATTCCAGGAGATCCTTTCGGGAAGAAAATATTGGACCACACTGATCTATAGTTGAGTCATAAGCCGAGTCATAAGTGCCATACTGGAAAACGTGAAACGTGTGACCACTGAATTGCCCCGTCCGCGGGAACGCCCTCCCCTGCCCTGTTCCCTGCCCGCCTCCCTACCGCACAGAAAAGCCCCTGCACTGGCCGTACTCAGCCATCACTCAGGCTTACTGCTCACTTACTTCCCGAATCTCCAAACGGCTTTTAGAACACTGGCCACTTTAAAACCCAGTTTGTGAATCTGGGGGGGGGGCACCTTCAAAAAGGGAGTTTTTGTGCACATGTGCCATCCTGAATCACAGTCCTTGCCTGCAGAACAACTCTGTGGGAATGCAGAAGGCCAAGACTTCCTAAAGTCAGTCTTCTGGGAAATTCCCCCGCCCCCCCCCCACAACTTGGAAGAGCATACCTTTAAACTAACATAAAAAAAGAATCTTCATTCTGCAAGGGTTTGAAAAGGAACTTAATGCATTTTCAGCTCTAAAATTCAGACAGACATCGAGCCTTACCTGGGCTGTAAACCAACATGGTAAATATACTGCCTTTGGTGCTTATCTTATGGTATGTTTTCCCGTCCTGTGAGAAGACCACTTCAAATTTTTTCAGGCACCTAGTAGAGAAACACAAACACATACCACTGTGATTGGGCAGAAGATTTAGTCAAGAGGGTTAATGCCTCCATTTGCCTGAAGATAAGAGCTGAAGATCTGAAGGTCGCCAGTTCGGGACTACCAGAAGTCTCTGTGAGCGGCAGACCTTGTAAATTGCGACTGATTAACAGCTGAGCTGTCTCCGGCTGCCTTGTGTGAGGGGGAGTTGTGCCGAAGTCAGCCGCTTCTCTGGTGGGAGCAGGGAAGCCGCTTATCAGCCAGCAAGAAGACTAACGGGTGGCCAGAAAGAAGGACTAAATCCAGAAAGATCCATCTGTATGTGTAGTGTGTAGTTCTTAGAAGATAGAATGTTTCTGTAAAAATTGTAAAAACCTTCGGGTTTCTGAATAAAGTCTGCCCATGTAAACTGCCTTGAGTTATAGTCATTAGAGAAATCTGGTGACCTAAGAAAGGCGGTATATAAATACAAGTATTATTATTATTATTATTATTATTATTATTATTATTATTATTATTA
>JAJKFI010000089.1:5902611-5916177 GCA_029204185.1 Lerista edwardsae
TATTATTATTATTATTATTATTATTATTATTATTATTATTATTATTATTGGGAATCAGGCTGTTTCCAGAGTAAAGAGTCTCCTGCTGTTTTCCTGCTGAAGGAAACTGGAGCCGGAATGAAACAAATCTATCCCAAGGCTACACTCAACCTAACTGGCATATCTTGCACTGAATATCCCAGCATCTGTTCAATGCTCCATTCTAAAGACATGCTGATGGTCTGCACAGGACACCCCAATTTCTTTCCCTCCTAACTCTCCTAGACCAGTGGTTCCCAAACTGTGGGTCAGGACCCACCAGTGGGTTGTGCGTCAATTTCAGGGTGGTTGTGACGCACCTAAATCAACCATATTCAAACTGTGGCAAGATGAGACACTGGAAAGGGGGAGGGCTGTGTGGTTATTTTGCTTGTGCCAAGGTTGCAAATAGGCTTTTTTTCTTTCTGATTCACTTTGCTATAGGAAAATGGCTGAGAAATAACCCCAACTTATTGAGGCAATCCCAGGAAAGCAGCAGGCTCTGGCGTCACAATGACAGAACTTCCAGCCATGACATCAGGTCTGGTGGGTCCTGGACAGACTGTCATTCTAAAAAGTGGGGTCTCAATCAGTGGTGTTATTCTACCGGAACGCTGGACGGGACATCTGGGTGATCGACAGCCCACCCGTCGCGTTCCGCAGCGTTACGCTGTTTGCGTAACGTACGCAAGCGCCGTAATTGGTTACGCAAACAGCATAACGCTGTGGAATGCGATGGGCGGGCTGTCGATCACCCGGATGTCCCGCCCAGCGTTCCGGTAGAATAACACCACTGGTCTCAATGCTAAAAAGTTTGAGAACCACTGTCCTAGACCATAGGGAGGGGAGCCTAAAAACAACTTCCTTGCCTGATCCTATTGCTTGGGGCTAGTGAGCAGTTTCTTGCTCACTTTGCCCCAAACCTCAGCGGTCAGTGCTATAAAGGGCAAATGGACTATTTGCCCAAAGCAGAGGGAGATGGGCGATCAGGGCACGTTTGCAGGAAGTTCCTCATCTACCCCCAGAGCGCAACAGTATCATGTCACTGAACAACAGGAAGAGGGGAATTTTTCACTGTGGTTTGTTCCCCTCCCCAGGATTGCTTGCAGGCCCCCAACTTGTAAAATGCCTAACACCTATTCAACAAGCAAAAACTGTGTGAGGCTGAAAAATGCGTAAAATAAATATAGTTTAACTCAAACATACAGTGGCATCTTTTCAGAGAGTGACCTACTTTGAATGGACGCAGCTGTCATCCCACACGACCACGACTTGGCTCTTTGTGAGACGGATGAGGCGGACACCACTCACCTGGCAAGGCAAAGGAGCTCAGGGTAAGTACTGCAAGAGTTAGGACCAGATTACATGTGACAGCAAAGACACAGTATGGCCCTGGGTGGTTTGTTTGCATGTCTGGAAGTGTCATCTGGAATGATGGGGAGAAATGGCATGAAATCAAGCAGGAGGGAGGGGGTCTTTAGGACTTTGTCCCCACTGTAGTAGCAATCCTGATTGTGGCTTCTTGCCTGCGTTGGTTTGAATGAAAAAAAACCTTACATTTTGTTCCCATTAAAAATGGTACTGGGGCATGACTGGAATCAGAATTGTACCAGGTGCAAAGACCCCCTTACTGTGTTCTAGGAAGTTGGGCTAGCTACCACTACCTGCCAAAGAAGCAATTTTTCCCACCATGAAAGAGCATTTCATCATGTGAGCCCCACCTGTAGCAAGACACAGGTTTCCCACCCAGGTACAACCCAGACACAGGTTTCCCACCCCTGAGAACTAGGCCTTAAAGGCTATTCTTCAGAGTGGCTGGCAAGCTCGTGCGAGCCATTGCAGCCTTGGCTGTTTTGGCAAGTCCTCTGAGGGCAGCGTATTTGCAAATGGAGGTAGGAGAAGAAAGTTTATCTGACACACAGCAGAGCGGAAAGTGCCTGGTAGTAAATAACGGACCAGACTGACAGACTGGCTAGCGTGAACAAAAGCAAACATGAGAGGTGCCTGAAATCAAACTGGGCTTCCAGGATCATCATCTCAAACACCAGGGAATCGAAACTGGGCAGAGGGAAAACAAACAGAAATTGGTTTGAATCCGACTGACGTTTCCACGAGTGCCAACAAGCATTTGATAGGACGTGGTCCTTACCTGATCAGGAGCAGAGAGGGGCCTTGCGCAGATGTGGATGAGGAAGATGGCTGGAACTGGGAGCTGCTCTTTCAGCATCAGGATGCCTTCCTTAGGAAGTGGGAATGGTCCTTTCACCACTGGGTCCTTTGAGAAACAGAAGGATTCTGAGAGGCAGATTTTCTACAGTATCCTATAAAGATGAACCACACAGACAGGCTAAGGAGCATAGTCCAGGTTCCAGAAGTCACAGCACACAGTTGCATTGTTCAAGCCAAGCAAGGCCCAGATACTCTTGCCCAGGTAGCAGGGGTACGAGGCGTAACCCTCTCTATTCTGATATCCCTGCCAATACTGTGGCGGAGAACAGGGCAGCCAGTGCCCTGACATTCTCTCCTGCAATTTCCCCACCCCTTCCAGTGCCTGCATTTGCAAAGATGCATTTGCTGCAATAACTTGCAGCTCCTCCATTAGCCCAGACTATCATGTTGGAGAAGACCCACTGAGAATAATTCAGCTCTCCTTCCACATGACCAGTGGGGTGCAAATCCTCCAGCGTTCAGGCACGTGCTTATACAGGAGTGTCAGGAAGAGATCAAAAGGAAAAACCAAGGTGGTGGATCTCCCCTGGCCTTGTTTGTGAAGATACAGTTACGACAAACTGTACAGTTTACACATCACCCTCGGAGTCCTGTGTAGTCAGTTTACACATCAGCCATGTGATGTGTACAGTTTACACATCACCCTCGGAGTCCTGTGTAGTCAGAGCTACAGAAAAGGTCAACCCTGCAGGGGGCAAGCAACTGGAGAGCATAAAAGGGATGAAGTTTTGACAGCTCCCTCCCATCTCTTATAAGAAATCACTTCTAGCTCCCAGAAGCATGAGCAATGGGTAAGTAGAGCAGAACAAAAAGAGAGACATCTCCCTCACTTGAGACATCTTCTGTGGCCTTAGCTATGCTACAAACTTCTATCACTTTTATACTGGTGTCTCCTTTGACACTATGGGATCATATAGTGATTAACTGAGATTAGCCAGGAGCAAGCCAGAGTATAGGTTACTGGGAGGAAGGGGACTGACTAGTAGCGAGGGGGCCCAAGAATGTGGGCATCCCTCAGGACTTCCTTGGGTGGACTCACAATGTGGGCTTCCCAAATGACTTCTTCTGGGAAATACTAATTACCTCAATGTACAGGAGAGACAGTGGCCAAAGTGATTGGATAGTTTTTCCTATGAGAAAAAGCTAAAGAGGCTTTTTGGTGTTTTGTTTTATGACACCCTCATTGGGGGTAAAAAAAAAAATGGTGTGAAGAGAGGGGATCAGGAGATGGTTTTATCCATCTCCCACAATACCAGGCCTTGAGGGTCATTCCACGAAACTGATTGAAAGTAGGCTGAGGACAGACAAAAGGAAACACATCATTCCACACCATGTGTTTAACAAGGTGAGGTAAATGACTTTAGAAGAAGATTAAGCAGAATCATGGTTCTACGACAGTGAACCTCCCCACTTTTACTGGAGAAGTACAGCTCGGAATACCCAGTGCTGAGGAGAGACAAAAGAAGAATGACTTCATGCTTTCATGCTTGCTTCTGACCACCTGGATGCAACCAGTTGGGGGCTGCTGGAAACAGAATATTGGGTGAGGTTCCAGTGAGGATGGAGCTGAAGGACCACTGCTGAGGTAAGAACCAATGCTAAAGCACTGAGGGGAGTGTGGGAAGAGGCCTGACACTTAGGGAGTGCAGAGTGGAGAAACGGGAAGCGGAGGAGACCATCTCCACAGGAGCGGACAGAAGCGCCGCTTACCATATAGCACAGTAGAAGAGCACCTGCTTCACAGGCTGAAGGTCCCAAGTTCAATCCCCGACATCTCCAGGGAGGGAAGAGAAAAATTCCTATCTAATAATTGGACCAGTTAGCCGGATACGCCAATGTTGGGACTCACTGTAAAGCTGCTTCATATGCACAGTAATTTGGACCTTATGGTTGCAACTCTAAGGGTGAAAGCCACTCCACAATGACCTGAAAGCAAGGCCCACTGAACACAGTTAGGCTTACTTCCAAGTAAGCTCATACAGGTATGGATGGCTGCAGTCCTATCTCCACTCATTTAGGGGTGAACAGGGATTTACTTCTGACTTACAAATGCAAAGGATTGGTGTGACTGTGCAGCCATTTCAAACATATATGATACCTCAGCGTCTCTTATTTGCTGTAGCTGCTTCAGAGAAGGAAAATCTGGAGCTCCCACTTCCTTCCACTGCAAATAGGGGTTGGTCAGGTTGTTATCCAAGTAGTAAGTCACGTACACAAGGTCTTTGAGGAGCCACATGGAAAAGAAAATGCAACATTTGGCGTTAGTTCACGGTCACACTGAGACCATGGCTTTCATAGACAGTGCAGCATTCCAATTAACCAGAGTGATATGGTGTCCTGGACCTCTGACAGGAACTCTAGTGCAGTCTATATTATTGATGTGGGCAGCGATGGGATCTACAAATGAATAAGGGGAACGCTGGGCGGGACGTAGGCGGGACTTCCGCTTGAGTGGCAGCCCGTCCGTAGCGTTCCGCGGCTGCCCTGGCCTGAGGGGGGGCTCCTGCTCGCCGCGGGGGACAGATGAGGGTCGCGCCGGGTGCCTGAGCGAGCAGCGGGGGGCGTGCTAACCGGGGGCAGCCCCCCGAGGCCAGGACAGCTGCGGAATGCTACGGATGGGCAGCCAATCACGCGGAAGCCCTGCGTAAGTCCCACCCAGCGTTCCCCCTTGTTCATTTGTAGATCCCATCGCTGGATGTGGGTCACTGGAAGTCTTCCACATTCCCTGCCTCAGGCCCAAGCTGAGAGGGCACTTAGAAGACTACCCTTGAGGAAGATGATATACCTGACCATGACCCTCAAGTGAAGGGCTCAATCTCCTCAAGTGAGGAACTAGAAATGGCAGTTCTGCTGATCTGCTAATTACCCCAGGCTCTCCTTCTACTCTCCTATAAGTTCCCAAAAAAGGACAGAGGGTGGGTGCCAAGAGACCACCTAGGAATATTGATGTGTGTGAATCCATGTCTGGGCTTTTCTCCTTTAAATTGCCAGCCCTTGGCTGAGGAATCAGGCTAGAGCATTTGGCAAGCCAGTCCCACCACGGTATAAGAGCTCATCTGGACTCTAGCTATCACTGAAGCCACATCTTCCAAGGATCGCCCTCATAACCCTTCCAACCCTCTGGGTTCACAGACTGGTCAGAAATTGAATTATCTGGCTTGTACTAGACAATCAACAGGCATGAATGAACTTTACCATTCCAAGCACGAAAATTGGCTTGCTTCCTTTTAGAGCGCAACCCTACCCTGGAGTTAGGCCAGCAAGGTTTGGCTGGCCCACGAGCCACTGTAAAGTATGTTTGGACCACTCTCGGAGTCAGAGGGGATGGTGCACATCTGTGTGCTGGCCTCTCTGACTCTGAGAGTAGTCCAAACATACTTTATGGTGTCCCTTGTGCCAGCCAAACTTGGCTGGCCTAACTTGAGATTAGGATGGTGCTCTTAATGAATTTTTTTCCATTGTGCCTAAATGAAAACAAAATATTGAGACTGTTTTATTTACTCAAGAGTAACATCTAAGGGACAGCAGTAGTCTTCCCTTTTAGAAGGGAAGAGCCAGGCCCACTAGGCTCACTACCCCAATTCCAGTGGCGTCATTCACCCGGTACGCTGGGCGGGACTTACCTTTGAGCGGCAGTCCACCCGTTGTGTCATGCTGCGTTCCGCCGCGTTCCCGCCCAGTGGGCGGGAACGCGGCGGAACGCAGTGTGACACAATGGGCGGACTGCCGCTCAAAGGTAAGTCCCGCCCAGCGTACCGGGTGAATGACGCCACTGCCCAGTTCTCACAGTGGGAGAAACATGTGACAGTGTCATACAACCATGTTCTTATCATGTCATGGCTGCTGAATCATCAGCTGTCCTGATAGGCTGAGAGCCCCTGACAGCTGCTTGGTCATGACTTATGCAGTATAGTTGGACGTGTAGATGCCAAACAAAAGGCAAGCAATTATTAGTACAGAGTTACCCTGGTGCTTGGGATAGTTGATTATGTTTATTGTCAGGGCCTTGATGTTTGACGATGTTTCGTTATCGTTGCTGGAATAGATCAGTATGGACGCCTGCCAGCTGTCTGACCACAGCTGCTCTGTAGGTCTGTGTAGACTGGCTATTACTCCAACAGTATTATAGTCATCGGGTTTGTGGCTGTGGATGTTCGCAGAGGCTTGTTCCTCCCCTACACAAAGGAAAAGATACAAACCTTGAATCCACAAGCTTTTTGTTGAATTCAGGCATAAGTGAAAAATATACAGGGCATTTGCACGGAAGTGTTTTACCACAGTTTGAAAGGCAGTGAGTTTGAACTCTACTAGGTTTCACAACTCGATAACTATAGGAAGCTGAAAACGGATATTTGAGGGCTCAAGGCTGAGGAAGTAAACTTGCTATATTGTGACATTTGTCTCCTGTTCATCTTTTGAGGAGTTGAAGTGATGTCATGCAGGGGGTATGCGAGTACCGGTTCCTAGGATTACGGCTGGCCCCGCCCATTCACCCGCCCACTTGTTGACTCCGCCCCCTGCAACGTTTGAATTTCCTGCACGCTTGAGTTGCCTGCACATTCGCAGAGCCAGGCAGGCAGGCAGCGCGTGGAGCCTGGCTTTGCCTTGCCACTGAAAAATGAGCTGCTCTGGGGTTTTGGAACTGTTGGGTCACTTTAACATGATGCCAGTCCTCCTTAACATGTTCTGGGGGTGCTGTGGAATACTGTTGCAACTGTTGGGTCAGTTTAAAATTGTCTGAGGCCTCAAAAAGGGCTTTTTCCATGTCCCTTCCTGCCACGACATCACTTCCGGCTTATGATGTCACTTCCGGTGGGCGGGTCCCGACACGTGCCAATCAAAAGTGAGTACCTGTTCTTAAATCATTTAGATGACACCACTGAGTTCAACATTAGCCTTGCAAGGACCGTCATAGCCTGAAAGATGATTTGGCCTAGAAAAGTGGTTCCTAAACTTTGTAGAGGCCCTGGAGGCTGCTGCCTGACTTATAAATGCCAAGGGGTGCGGCTATAATGCTGATTGGGCAGCAGTAACAGCTTGTTTAATCCTTGATGCACATAGCCTAATCTGCTCTATCAGTTTCACAGGCCACCCAAAATTGGGTTGTGAGTCCAGGACCCACAGTTTGGAAACGGCTGGCAAGGAACTGGTTCATCCCGCATTCAGTTTAGTTAATAAATGCCTTGTCCATAGAGAGATCCTCCCCCGCCCCTTGTGGGTTAAAAGAATAAAGCCTTTTATTCATGTGACTTGAGAAGGGATTAGTGATTTTTAGAGCAAGCATTTGCTGTACCTAGCAGAGCCAGCAAGCCCATCACAGTGAGCACAGGCTTCCGCACCATCTGGACATGTGGCGGTTCTGTGTTGTTCATCTGAAAGCGAGCCGTCAGCGTCCTCTGGGTGAAGTAATACGGGTGGTAACTCAGAAAAGCATTGTCGTTGCTCAGCAGGGTGTAGTTGATGGTGTTGTTGTCTTTGGCAATCAGTAGATTTTGATGCTGGGCAATAACCTGAAAAGGAATGGAACACTCTCAACATTGGGCCACAGAGAGACATTACCATAAGATGACATAACGGCGGCGGTCAGTATTGTAGATTGACAAGATTCTCCTTAATGTCGGCACTGCAGGAAAACAAAATCAGATCTTTTGCTTCAAATGATTATTAAGCATAATCAGAGGCACGTGTACTCTTCACCAAGGTAACTCAACTGCAACCTGTATACATGAGATTGACACTATGTTTGCATAATACATAGCGCATAATTTGTTGCATAATTTATTCTGCAATTTTTCTGATTCACACACATTTATTCTGCCATTCGTACTCATGGCGAGGAGCAAGGAACGAGGCAGGGTGCGGCATCCCTGCCTTGCAACCTATAGAAATCATATACAAATTCAGCTTCTGGGATACCAGAAGGTATTGATAAAAAGACACTTTCAGACATCTTTTGCAACACTAAGGGCAACAAGGTGCTCGCTCGCTCGCTCTCGCTCTCGGTGCCATCCTAACCTGAAGAGTTAGGATGGCATAGTTAGGCCAGAAACGTTTATCCGGCACAAGGGACACCATAAAGCATGTTAGGACCACTCTCGGAGTCAGGGAGGATGGCTAACATCTGTGCACTGGCCTCTCTGAGTGGTCCAAACATACTTTACGATGCCCCTTGTATTGGCCAAACTTTGCTGGCCTAACTGTGTCGACCTAACTGCAGGCTAGGATTGCATTCTCTCTCTCTCTCTCTCTCTCTCTCTCTCTCTCTCTCTGTGTGTGTGTGTGTGTGTGTGTGTGTGTGTGCGTGCGTGCGCGCGTGCGTGCGTGCGTGTGTAAGTAAAAGCAGAGACTTTCAGCTGTATTAATTTTTATTTAATTAATTTTTATCTTGCCTTTCTCCTGGTAAGGGTCCTATACTGTTAAAAAAACCCAATAATAAATAAAAATAAAACATAAAGAACAACAGAGAAGTCCAGTGACTTCACATCAACAATTAAAAAATTAAGTTAACACACCAGTCAATCATATCAATTGCTGAAAAGCCATCCTAAACAAAAATGCCTTAAGGCCCTGCCGAAAGGTCTCTGGAGTAGTTCTTAGTTCCAAAGGGAGGGCCCTCTATTGCATCAAGCTGCTTTTCTGTGCATGTACATAGCCCTGCCCATTTACCATGAGAGTGGAATCACAATTTTTTCCCCTCTCACCACACAGCTGACAAGAGACCGATTGCCCAAGGAAGTACTCAAATCCTCATGCAGAAATGCAACTCTATCCCATGCGCATCTCAAAAACAAGAAGCGCATCATCATAATATAGGATCAGTATCTTAGACTGGCGCCTTTCCAGTAACTTTAGTTGACCTAATTCTTCAGCCTTGCTAAAATTAGGAACTTAAGAGGAGGATTGCAGTGGTGGAGCCAATCAGATGCAAAAGGATTAATGCGACATGCCAACATACACAAAGCAGCAGGGTGCCCTTTAAAGCATGCCGGCTCCGCAGAAACAAGTTCTATAAAAATGCTTTTAAGGCCAGGAATTGAGAATTCATATAGTGGCAAATGGAGACTGGGAATGCTGACCCAAATGGCCTCTGACACTTGGAATATTTTTCGCATGCTTATTTTATTAGCAAAACACCCGTGGTCATGCTAGGTCAAGGGAATGTCTGTCGATTCCAACAAGTCTAGGGGGAGGTGAACAGTGACTCATGCATTCTTCACCCAGATAAATTACACCCTCCTATGAGATCCCTGTTAGGTGGGGTTCAGTCCCTTGTATCGGAAATGGAGGACAGATTTTGCCTCAATTAAAACAGTTGATCCAAGAGCAGAGCATGACTTTTCTCCACAGGGCTGAATGGCAGCCATTCCCATCTATGGAAAAAAGGAAAGTAATGCCATTGTGGGGGAAAGCTAACCTTACCCCTTTCACTGATGATCTGGGATGAAGGGCCTATTTAGCTCTTTCTCCATCATATCTCAGAATTCAGTGCACTGATTTTGCACTACAGAAAAAAAATGTGAATGACTAAAAATCAACCTTGCTCCTATCTGCTTAATGTCATCCCTTTGTTTGCATAGTCCTCCTCCTGGGTTTTGTTTCTTGATTGATCCGGCTTCTTGTATATAATCATTAAGCCAACATGACAACATTGTGTGTCAAAAGCCGTATGACACGGCTTATGTGTCAAGGAAGGGGGCAGAAAGCACACCCTCCACTTCCAAGCATACATTCTGAGCGTTCTCAGTTGCCCTGCTAACACTCATGTAAGGACTATTTTACACATGAAGAGAGACTATTTCCTTTCTCATCACTTTACAATTCAACCCTTGATTAATGGCAGCTGAATGTGCTAACAGACTCCACAAGAAAGCCCTGCATTGTAGGAGACCGAAGGAGGTGGTAGATTCTCCTTCAAGCAGAGGTTTGACAGGCACCTGCTGGAGATGCTCTAGGAGGTTTTCCTGCAACAGACAGGGGGTTACTAGATGACTTTGTAGGTACCTTCCAACTCTATGATTCTATTCTAATAGCAAACTGTAGGGCCTGATCTTACACGCAGTCCCACATGCACATTGTGGCTTAGTAACACGGGACATGACTAAAACGTGCCTCTGATGACAACAATCAAAAGGCTGCAAACGTGCTCCTCCTCCACTAGGGGATGCTCAAGTCACAGGTTATGTTGCTGGGAATGAGAAAGCACAGGTAGGGCCACCCAAACTGTTTCTCGGGGAGACTCTAATCAAGTGGTCATTCAACTCTGTTAAATTCTTTAAGCTGAAAAAATGCTGTAGCTTGCTTTACACTGCCGATCAAGTACATCAGCCAATAAGAATTTTTCCCCTATTCATGTGGTGTTTTCTGAAAACGTCAAAGAAGGAGGCAGGTAAAGAGGAGGAGGAGGAAAGAACAAAGAAGGAGAGAGGAAGACTGTTGAAGAGACAAGCAACAGGGGATCAGAGAAGGGGGTCTGAAGAGGGAGGGGAAGAGAAGGAGAGGCCAAAAGCACAGCAAGGAAAGAGGAGTCACTCCCTGACCCACCCAGGACAGTGGGGGCAAGAGATGAGCCCCTTTTTCTTGGCTATGTGTGGAGTGGGGCCCCAAATCATTGCTCACTCACTGGCCCCTGGTGTGGCTTGGGAGAGGCAAGAGCCTTCAGGGCAAAGGAACTCCTGGGTGGGTTGGAAGGGCTGCAAGACAGTGCAAAGGGGAGAGGGTCCAGGGGGTTATCTGGACTCCACTCCCAAGCTGCCAGTGTAAGCACGCAAATTCACAAGACTTGGGGCACAATCCTAAACTGCGGTTAGTCTGGCACAGTTAGACCAGGAAAGTATGGCCAGCACAAGGGACACTGTAAAGTATGTTTGAACCATACTTGCAGTGGTGTCATTCAAATTATTTAGGAACAGGAACTCACTTTTGATTGGCACTTGTTGGGAACCCGGAACCAGCCACGGAGCCCGTTAGGATCCGGAACGCCCGTTCTGGTCCGTTCCCCCTGAATGACATCACTGCCTTCGCCCCCCTAGGAATCCGGAGTCGCTCCCTTTAACCCTCTGAGTGCCGGCCAACCAAGAAGAATAGCTCTTTTCAGAGGAATTGGGAGGAGGGAGAGTGAAGTGGGCGGAGTCAGCCCTAATTTTAACTAGTGGAACTGAGTTCCCCCGTGTTCCCCCTGCATGACATCACTGCATACTTGGAGTCAGAGAGGCCAGCACACAGGCATGCGCCATCCCCCCTGATTCCGAGTGGTCCAAAAGCACTTTTATGCTGGCCCTTGTACCAGCCAAACTTTGCTGACCTAACTGTGCTGGCCTAACTCCAGGTTAGGATTGTGCCCTTGTAAAAGCAGAAGCATCAGCATCTCCCATACATGGGGCTTGGTGAGGAAATGCCATATCCTTCCCTTCACTGCATGGCATGGAGTTCCCTGCCTGGGAAGACAGCGAAGGGAGAGGGCCCACCTACATGCTCACCCTACATTCCCTAGGAATAGGGAAGGCAACACAGACCCCTACAACTGGCAGGCAGTATGAAGCTTCTGGATTGACTATGACTAGGGAAAATGGCCGTCTGCCCTTCCCTGATCAACAGAATGGTCTTTTCTGCTTGTTACAGTTTGGGTGTCAGCTTCCCGCCAAAGCCTTTGATTTCTAGAACACGATGCTAGAAGTGGCCTCTTCCAGGTGTAGATTCCAGTACAGTCATTTGTGGCCTAGACTTGAGACCACAGAACTTTGTCTGAGTAGGAAGGGAAGTCCACGCAAAAGACTTGAGACAGTTTTTTGCTTTAGCATCAGCCGGTGAAAAACGTACATTCTGCCTGACGTTTCCATGAGCACCTGACCAGAGCCGTAACGTTCCACCCTAGCGCTTGGGGCAGTGACATCACAACTCTGTCCATTTGCGCCCCCAGGGCAGTGACGTCACATTCATCTCCCTGGAGGAGGGGGCGCGGGCGAGATCACCTGCACCTCCTCCTTCGGGGATGGGGAAGGCTGTCTCTGCGCTCCAAGCGCAAAGACAGTCCCCCCCATCTCTCCGGAGGAGGGGGCGCCCGTGATCTTGCCCACGCCTCATCCTTCAGGAATGGGGAAGGCTGTCTCGGCACTCCCAGCACAAAGACAGTCTCCCCCCATCTCTCCAGAGGAGGGGGTGCACAATCTCGTCTGTGCCTCCTCCTTCGGGGACGGGGAAGGCTGTCTCTGCACTCCAAGTGCAAAGACAGTCTCCCCCTGCCCACATCTCAACGGAGGAGGGAGCTCACGCAATCGTCAGCGCCTCCTCCTGCGGGGACAGCCCGAAAGTGACTGCCTTCCTGTCACTTGTGGTTTGAAGACAGTCACCTCCGTAATGAGGGCGGAGCCTGGGGCCTATCCTGCGCTCCCATTTAACCCAGCGCCAGAAGCAGGTGCCCCTCAGGCTCCACCCCTGTTACGGTCCTGCACCTGACAATCAGGAGACAATCATTACCTTGGCCACCATCGCTGCATAGGTGACACCAGCTCTCCATGGTTGAGGAACTGCCCAGCCCACCAATGGATCTGCTTCATCGTTGTAAATGGGCACCGAGGTGAAGTCAGGGAAGAGCTTCTGGATCTGTGCCACTGCTTCAGTTTCTTGCTCCAAGATGTGAAGGGAACTCCCAGCTCCCTGCATTAAGAAACATCATCCTCATCTGTCCATTGGGCTCAGTTCAGCTTACAACAGGTTTTTTCCTATTCCCAAGGGACTTGTAATCTTGGTAATTTACGTAACTAAATTAAACTAAACTAAACTTTAATTAAATTTAAAGAATTTAAATTCTTTAAAGGGATGAAAGAAACTATAGATTTAAAATTTAGAAAAATATATTTAAAATCAAGAGATATATTTTTAAATTTGAATTTTATATTTTTTAAAAATATATGTTTATACAGTTTTGTTATTTAGGAACTTATTTTCTTATAAGAGCTCATCCACTTTTGCCCAGCTTTCACAAAAATTCTACATGCCCTTGGTGAAGAAAAACAGAACAAGTACAAGAAACACAGAACAAGAAAAACTGAACAGAATATTATTTCTATGTACACATAACTTCTAGAGTAATACAGGTTGAGTATCCCTTATTTTGACTGCTTTGGATGGGAAGGTGTCTGGATTTAGGATTTGTCTGGATTTGGGAATAATTGCATAAATATAATGAGAAAAGCTTCCTCTTGCTCTTTTCACTGTGACTCATTTGGCCTCTGACATTTGACTTACTCCCAAGCAAGTGTGAACAGGATCACAGCCTTAGTTGCCAATGCTTCTCCAAGCTTCTGTTATATATATATATAT